>MJUT01037401.1:168826-179224 GCA_002080005.1 Gigantidas platifrons
AAAAACAACAAATACCACACTGTCGGTACAGTTCTAAAATTCAATAACACAATTGTTGATTTAAGAAAAATGGTTATCCCTACCAGACATAAACATGACCGCTTACTTTCCTGGCTTGGTACAGGCAACTCAATAACAAGTGGCGGGTTAAACTAATTTCATAGGCCCAACATAATTACAAGATAACATGTAGCAAAGGCATTAAATGTTGTTAAAGTCCTATATTATGACTTTTTGTTCTCTTTTATAAGACATTAAAATAGGTTTATGTTTAATTGTTTACTTTTTAAACTAAACTTGTAAGTAATAAATTGATTGTTGGTTGTCATGAAATAGGGTTTTATCAGTCATCATCAACACGTCAGCAAGTTAGCTGTTGTGAAATATCAATGTCACAAATAACCACGGATATATTTCTTTTGTCATAATTACAATCCCGTAATTTTTGTTTCAATCATGACTCATTTCCAAGACGCTGGGTGGCACTAGTGGAGCAAGACCTTATTATTTTTCCGGAACACATGTGTTCATCCCTGGTTCTATGTGGTGGCCGTGTTGATCTATCTTTAATTTTTTGCGTAGTGCCATAGATCATTATTTCGCCCTTGTTCTTTTGTCCCCTGTTTTGTCTCTCCTTCTTCAAATCACAATATCTAGATTGATGATTTATTTATTTACTATTATTTTTTAATTCGGAATCAACCAATCTAAGAATCAACAGATATGTATTTTACGAGCAATGCACTATAATTTAAGTTATTTCGCGTATGTATATAACACAGTGTGCACGAGTCGTTCCTGAAATAACCGTCATCAGGGACGCTCAGCATCAACATACTGGAAGGCATAAGCATTTAAAATTCTTTGGGAACAATGTTATCAATGCCTGAGTGATATCGACATTGGTTTCCACTAATTACATTAATTAGAAACATTACAGTTCAAACATAAATATAGAATTATACGATTTGCAATATAGTTTAAGAATAGAGTGAGTGAGCAATTGTTATCTAACGCCAATTCAGCAATTTTTCAGCCATATAATGGCGAGAACAAGTTAATTTTCAATGAGATGATGATGATGAGGTCCGCTTTGTTCTAGACCAACACGCTGCGTTGGATTTCATAGGGCAAGCTCACTGAAACAACAGTCCGTGGATAGATATGTCGCTCCACTTGGACACATTATTCTGATTTCCATCCAACCAGTCTGTGCTATGTCTCCTTAATGATGGATGCTTAGCAGAGAAGCAACAAACACCCATTTTAAAGTCTTTGGTTTGACGCGATCAGGACTCTAAACCACGATCTACTGCACTCTAGACGGGTATTCTAACCATTACGCCACCGATGCGGTTTTATTAAGAATAAACATTTTATTGTACGTTTGTTTTCTACACATTAAAAACCATATTTGGTTATTCTGATGGACTTGCTGTCAAGTCAGCAGTGTTTTATTTACAGTCAAACATGGCATTCACCTCAATGAAGTAGTCATACGTATTAAGTAGTCACCCGTATTAAGCAGTCACCTGTATTAAGCCGGCACACATTAAAATGTCCCTTTTTCGTATCCTTTCATAAAATATTCATATGAATTGAGCTTTTCAAAGATGATCCCTTATTACACGTTTGACTGTAGATTTATATATATACAAAACGAGACCATGATTATAAACAATAGATTATGTAGGTAAAAATGTAACTGTTATTACACTAATTTGATGTATTTTTCACTGTAAAAGGAATAATATTAGTTTTGACGTGAGGGCGGATTTAGCATCGACTACATTCAATATTAGCTTAGATATGTGAATTAGTTTGCAGGACTCGTTTCTACAATAACCGTCATTAGGTATGCTCATAATCGAAAGATTGGAAAACCAAGATATTTAAAAGTCTTTGGGATTTTTCTTGTCTCTATTATGCATTACTGTCATCTCTACACGATCGTTTTTGTAAATTCACCATTGTTTCAATTTCGTAGTTTGATCTACAAGATACTACACAAAAGACTTATGATTGAGTAATGCGAATTCCACATAAAACCGGTGAGGATTGAACTAAGATGCTCTGGAAGGCTAAGCAGTTCCTTCTCCATTAGTAGCAAGTCAGCTCACTCTAGACTACTGTGTATATGATTGAATATTTTAATTGATTTTCATGAAGAGTAAACTATTTTGGGTTAAATTTATATTTATTCATTGCCATATAGCAAATCCAAATATATTTGAACTCTTATATTTTATAATTTTACAGAACTAGTCTTACCTTCTCAGAAAGTGAGGACCATGTATACATTTTATTGAGATACCGATTTTCCCTCTTATTGCGATTTTTAAACGCTTTTTTGGAATTGTTTCGAAGTTTGTATGCTTTAGATGATTAATGTACATGTATGTATTATCGACGGATGCCGTGCTACATATTTAATTGAAGTTTACATTTGTATGCACAGATCTTTCAAGGTTATCATAAATAACTTATTTATTAAAGACATAACATATGGCAGTTGGCTTTAAACTATTGTATAGTATATATGATTTATAATTTGAATTTACTGACTTTACTGACATGAACAGTAGAAAAGCTTTGGTCCTACATTTATTAACTTTCGTTTCTAAAATTTCAATGTAACATACTGGAAAAAGTTGTTTAAGCTCTGATATTTTACTGTTCAACTATATTAACCCCGCCATTGTTTTTAGCTGAACATACCAGGCCAGGGAATGACCGATCATGTATATGCCTGTTAGAGGTATCGATTTTTACCTCTTCAATGATTTTTTCGATTGGGTTTCTAAGCTGTATTTAGACCGTTTTTTATTTCTATGTTTATCTTTTTAATAATTATGTGAACAAACATGAATATATCAGCCTTTGTAGCACCGACTTTCCTGGTCTAACATGTCCATTGCAATACTTAGATAATGTACTTGACGTCTTCAATATATACAATCATCTCTATTAGTATTACCTTAATTTTAAAATGGTTTATTGATGTCTAGTCTGAGTCTACACGTACATATAATAATTGACAGGTAATTGGCAAAGCTTATATTTAAAATCTATATTTTGTTCCACCATTGAATTAGAAGAAAAGGGTATTCAAAGTTATATTCTATTTTTCTTTACATTTCTTTATTGTATGCCCGTTAACATAAATCACCCTGACACATGCTTCCAAGTGATTGAATTACAATATTGAAGTAACATGCAAAGACATATTTCAGTTGCAATTAACGTCATTTAAAATATTTCACAAAACTGATTTTGTACCACATAAATCATTAAAAATAAGATCGAGTGACAGTGAAACAATTGCTTGTCGGTTATATTACCTTCTACAATTAGAATGGGTCACATGGGGTGTCAGATAATATTAGAGATAGTCTTATTGTGGACCATAGTAGTGGGTGATGTGACTAGGGAGTGTCGTATGTTCTGTAGGTTTAAAACATCTGTATATTTGCAAAAAAGGTAGGCACATTGTACAAATCCACATTTATCGCCTAACCAAAATCTCCGTACTTTTTCAGTAGCTATCAAAAGTCTGGTTGGCCCAACATTCCTCTTTTCTCTATTGTTTAATATGTTGTTAACTTTCTTCTCGTCCTGAATATAAACTCAATCCTGTACATAGAGGTCACTCAAGTGAACCTGAGAAAAATGTGCCTCTGAGGAGCATTGTCTGCTATATGCAGATTAATATTATATGGAATATTCCTTAATGGGAAAAATGAGGTTGCTCTTTATAGAGAGTGATTTGCTATATAGAGGAACCCTTTAAGACAGGTTTCACAGCATTTGAAATACTGCATGCTCAATAGCTGTTAAATAATAATCATGAAATCATGAAATCAATCATTCAATAAATCAATCATCGAAACAATCAAAATCAAGATCATTTAAGATTTTACCTTATTTTTTTTAATTGTCAGTTTGGGGGAATAAAATTAAAAACAGAAAATAGCACACTATCTGAACAGTTCTAAACTATAAGAGCAAAACATAGAATCCAACACTGTCGGAACAATTCTAAAATCTAACAGAAAAACAACAAATACCACACTGGCGTGACAGTTCTAAAATCTAACAGAAAAACAACAAATACCACACTGTCGGTACAGTTCTAAAATCTAACAGAAAAACAACAAATCCCACACTGTCTGAACAGTTCTAAAATCTAACAGAAAAACAGAGAATACAACACTGTCGGAACATTTCTAAAATCTAAGAGAAAAACAGAAAATACCAAATTGTCGGAACAGTTCTAAAATCTAAGAGAAAAACATAAAATACCACAATGTCTGTACAGATCTAAAATCGACCAGAAAGACAACAAATACCACACTATTGGAACAGTTCTAAAATCTAACAGAAAAAAACAACAAATACCACACTGTCGGTACAGTTCTAAAATTCAATAACACAATTGTTGATTTAAGAAAAATGGTTATCCCTACCAGACATAAACATGACCGCTTACTTTCCTGGCTTGGTACAGGCAACTCAATAACAAGTGGCGGGTTAAACTAATTTCATAGGCCCAACATAATTACAAGATAACATGTAGCAAAGGCATTAAATGTTGTTAAAGTCCTATATTATGACTTTTTGTTCTCTTTTATAAGACATTAAAATAGGTTTATGTTTAATTGTTTACTTTTTAAACTAAACTTGTAAGTAATAAATTGATTGTTGGTTGTCATGAAATAGGGTTTTATCAGTCATCATCAACACGTCAGCAAGTTAGCTGTTGTGAAATATCAATGTCACAAATAACCACGGATATATTTCTTTTGTCATAATTACAATCCCGTAATTTTTGTTTCAATCATGACTCATTTCCAATACGCTGGGTGGCACTAGTGGAGCAGGACCTTATTATTTTTCCGGAACACATGTGTTCATCCCTGGTTCTATGTGGTGGCCGTGTTGATCTATCTTTAAATTTTTGCGTAGTGTCATAGATCATTATTTCGCTCTTGTTCTTTTGTCCCCTGTTTTGTCTCTCCTTCTTCAAATCACAATATCTAGATTGATGATTTATTTATTTACTATTATTTTTTAATTCGGAATCAACCAATTTAAGGATCAACAGATATGTATTTTACGAGCAATGCACTATAATTTAAGTTATTTCGCGTATGTATATAACATAGTGTGCACGAGTCGTTCCTGAAATAACCGTCATCAGGGACGCTCAGCATCAACATACTGGAAGGCATAAGCATTTAAAATTCTTTGGGAACAATGTTATCAATGCCTGAGTGATATCGACATTGGTTTCCACTAATTACATTAATTAGAAACATTACAGTTCAAACATAAATATAGAATTATACGATTTGCAATATAGTTTAAGAATAGGGTGAGTGAGCAATTGTTATCTAACGCCAATTCAGCAATTTTTCAGCCATATAATGGCGAGAACAAGTTAATTTTCAATGAGATGATGATGATGAGGTCCACTTTGTTCTAGACCAACACGCTGCGTTGGATTTCATAGTGCAAGCTCACTGAAACAACAGTCCACGGATAGATATGTCGCTCCACTTGGACACATTATTCTGATTTCGATCCAACCAGTCTGTGCTATGTCTCCTTAATGATGGATGCTTAGCAGAGAAGCAACAAATACCAATTTTAAAGTCTTTGGTTTGACGCGACCAGGACTCGAAACCACTATCTACCACGCTCTAGACGGGTATTCTAACCATTACACCACCGATGCGGTTTTATTAAGAATAAACATTTTATTGTACGTTTGTTTTTTACACATTAAAAGCCATATTTTGTTATTCTGATGGACTTGCTGTCAAGTCAACATTGTTTTATTTAAAGTCAAGCATGGCATTCACCTCAATGAAGTAGTCACCCGTATTAAGTAGTCACCTGTATTAAGCCGGCACACATTAAAATGTCCCTTTTTTCGTATCCTTTCATAAAATATTCATATGAATTGAGCTTTCCAAAGATGATACCTTATTACACGTTTGAAAGTAGATTTATATATATACAAAACAAGACCAGGATTATAAACAATAGATTATGTAGGTAAAAATGTACCTGTTATTACACTAATTGGATGTAGTGTTCACGGTAAAAGGAATAATATTAGTTTTGCCGGGAGGGCGGATTTAGCATCGACTACATTCAAAATTAACTAAGAAGAATGTTGGGGTAATGCAAGGAAATTCAAGACTTGTTTCAAATAAAATGCATCTTGTATAAGAGTTGTCTTTCTTCAGCAGGTATTTTTGCTTTACGTGTTATTTTTTCTGATAGGTATACTTGCTCCTAAAGAATTATTTGTCTTTCCAATCTGTTGACTATTATATGTGTACATGATGAATGTTAAGCCAGAACTCATTCGTACTCGCCTAATAAGACGAATTACTACTGTATTATATACATACCATTTGGAAAATTGATGATGTGTTATATATTTAATTGAAATTTTGTATGCACTAATATTTCAATCCAGGAAAGTGAGGTTCATGTACATATTTGATAGGGTATCGATTTAAGTCTATAGCATGCACACACGGTATAATTGACCGGCGACGTGTTATGTATTTAATTGGAGTTTAAATGTATATGATATTTCAAGGGTATCGTGACTATAGATAATAATAATAATAATACCAGAATTTGTATAGCGTCTTATCTAAAATAATTACCCTAAGGCGCTTTACATAGATACAAAGAAAAACATAAAATACTAGATAAAGGTAGCAAAACATAAAATAGGAGTAACCCTTATGTATATAACAATGATCAAATTAGATAATAATAATCTTGAATGTAGTTGATAACAGACGAAGAAGAAAATAAATGGAAAAGGGGGGTGTGAGTGCAGAAATAGGCTGATATGGGATTTGGGGCAGAAAAGACGCGTTGCAGTTAAAAGAGGAGATACGAGAGAGGCCAGGGCATAAGAATGTCACAGGATTATGGTATAAACATTACGTATTAAAATTTTAGATGTTGTTTAATATGTGTGTTGTATAAAACAATTGTTCGTGTATCGTCAAATGCATGATATTGATAAAACCGTGGTACACATTATTTGTAGCATGCATGAATTCAATATCACATCTAGGTCTTTGATTATTACACGGCTCTCTGAGAGAAATAAAACTACATCCCAGATTTAAAGTGTACACAATTTTGGACCTGCGAGTGGTATTTCATAGTTCTTAATTGTTGTTACATTCTGGTATATAAATCAAAAAAAGAGAAAAGGAAAAGAAGGCATGCATGTTGTAATAAATATTATTATTACCTTAATTTCAAAATGGTTAATTAATGTCTACAGGTAAAAGTGTTAATTGGCTGCCAATCTGCAAACTTTTATTCAAAAATTATATTTTTTTCCCAATCATTGATTTAGAAGAAAGGGTCATTTAAAGTTATATATATTTTTAATTCTTTATTGTCTTATTCTGACTGTTTACATATGTCACGTTGATTGAATTACAATGTTGAAGTAACGTGAGAAATACAATTTCATTTACAATTGAAATTATTTTAAATTTCCAAAATAAAATAGATTGTGTACCACAACTTATTTTTCACACCAATATATCAACAATGCAACCTGTATAAATATATGTTTAAAAAAAGAGATTGAACGATCTTAAAAAATCATGCCTCGCTTATTTAACCTTCTGCAATAGGAATAGGTTACACTACAAAGTCAAAGTCATATTTTTCTTTGTATCACAAATAAAGATTTACTGATTGAATGTGTCCATAATTTTATCAAAATAAAACGTTCTCAGATTTGTTTTTTTTTTAAGTGGGGGATGGGGTTTGGGGGTTTCACATAATATAACAGATATTCTCACCGTTTACCATAATCGATAACGTGTCTGAGGAGTGTCATGTTTTCCGCAGGTTTAAATCACCTTCTGTAAATTTGTAAAAATGGTAGCCACATTGTAGCCCATACAAAAGTCTACATTTATCGCCATTCTCCCTTTTTTGCATAGTTTTACATGGTGTTGTTCTCGTCCTGAATATAAGCTTAATCCTGCATATAAACTCAAGGGAACGCTAAAATGAGCAGCTGTCCATTATTTGTAGGTTAAAATTATATGGAATATTTCTTAATAGGTAAAATCATGTTGCACTTTATAGAGCGTGATTAGTTTTAAATAAGCAGTTGTCCCTTATATCCATGTTATAATTATATGCAGTATTACCTAATGGGAAAATTGAGGCTGCCTTTTGTATTTATATTCATGAAGTGAATAAGCTACAAACAATGAATATCATATTAAATATGTAAGTATGTAAAAATCCATGTGTTTTGAACAATAACATATGTTAAAAGTAAAAGAGAAATAAAACTGAGCATTGCATATCTATATTCTAAACTGATGCCTCGTTGTTCATTAACTCTTCTGAACACAATCAACACAGACACTAATAATTTGTCCTGGTACTATATTCGTTGATCGCATCTTTCCCATTGATCTTGAAAAAAATTATACTACATATACAGCTAATAGGTCCGCTTCGCAGCTTGAAATACACCTCGAAATTGATAATGTGTGCCAGTTAAGAACAAAACTGTACATCAACATGTTATTTGAATATTCCCATTGTAAACTTTCCATTTATATGTAGCAACATTACTTCATCACCTGCGTATGGAGTAAATATCTCTCAGTTGTTTCGATATTCCAGAGCTGTTGGAACTGCTTACCATCATTCACTCCCGGTTTTTAGTAGGGTTCGCCTTGCTCGATCTTTAGTTTTCAGTGCAATGTTTTATATATGTTCTTTGTCCTAATGAAAATGTCCTTTATAAAGAGTGATTTGTTATACAGAGGAGCGCTTTAAAACAGATTTGTCCTGATGAAGCTGCCCTTTGGAGAGAGTGATTGGATATATAGAGGAGCGCTTTAAAACAGATTTGACTGTATTTGAAATACTGCTCAATGATCGTTAAGTAATAATCATGAAATCTCTCCAAATAAAAGTTACTTAAAAGAATAATAAAGAAGTTCATGATATTCTGTGAACATTTAACGGCAATGGTCTAAATTGTTTGTAAAAATAGTTACTCATGCGTGAAGTACATATCATGTTTTTTTTATGTTGAAATAAACATCTTGAAATTGACAGCCTTATGTAATTGTATTCACATTTTGTTCAATTGGTCACTCCTGTGTATGCAGATAGTACTGAATAAATGTTCAAATACCAGTAAATTGTATGTAAATTCTTTTATGGTGAGAAATGGCTTTCAGTTTTGTCACCATTAATATAGATGGTTTAATAAAAGAGATAAAAACGCCTTACGTGTTTTAATTGGTTACTAAAAATAAATTTGATATTATTTTGCTTCGAGAAACACATGGGACATTTAGTTGATGTCAAAAAATGTGTGTGGGGGGTGTGATTGGGAAGATATGGGTTTAAGTCTCAGTTCATGGAACAACGGTGAGAGGGCATAGCGTAGAGTTGCTATCCTTTGTAATATCCACCAAAGGGTAGTGATAAAAGAGGATAAAAAATACAATGACGGAAGGGTGTTATCTTGTGAAATTAAAATTGAAAATCTGATATACAAATTAATTAATATTTACTGTCCGAATAACATTGCGGAACGAAAACAATTCATTTTATCTATCGATAGCTATCTATTGATAGATACTGAGAAATTGACCGACCGACGTGTAATATATTGAACAATTATTTTAATTGTGTATTAGATAAAAAAAATAGATATATTTCCGAGTCGACCGTATTACAAACCAGGAGCGAAGGAGTTACGGGATATTATTTTAAAGTGTAATATTATTGATATATTATTGATATATGGATCAGTCAGACAATAAAAAGTAAACATTCCAAAGAGGAAAGTCTAAATCAAGAATATATTTGACATTAGTAGGACGCGACAATGCTAATAAAGTGATATCATGTAAAATTAGTAACTGTCCTTTTAGTGATCACGATTTAAATATTATTAAATTAAAAACCGATGACATAGAAAGGGGACCTGGTAGCTAGATTATGAATTTGAAAAAATATCATTATATCTTATTATTTTAAACACATTTTACTGAATGGTGGGATGTTGGTAAAATTAAAATAAAGTCATTAACGATAAAAGCTTCTAAGAAATTAACAAGGCTTAAACTAAGATAGTAATATTAGAGTTGAAACTCGAAAATCTCAAGAATAACGAAAATAATATCTATGTTAATGAGACACAAAAATTAGAGAAAGAAATACGCGAATATTATGAAAATCAGCTGAAGCTGCAATATTACGATATAAAATGAATGGTTTGAACAAGGCGAAATATCGACAAATTATTTATTTACTTAGAAAAGAGAAACGGTGAAAATAAACTATGGCAGAGAATAAAGGGTT
>MJUT01037401.1:187966-199470 GCA_002080005.1 Gigantidas platifrons
AGAAATGATGGCTGAATTGGAGGGAAACAACAAGGAAACGACCTTCGACTGAGACATATGGATACTTGGTACTAGGGACGATATCAACTGGTATTTTGTAGTGACCATAATGTGTTTTTTTTTTAATCTCTAAAATGGTACTGGGTACGTTCCGCATAGCTTTGTCATCTGTAACAAGGAACAGGAAAACTGTTCTTACTTCAGACAATCAATGGCTGATTGTTGTTTAACGTCAAGTGTTCAGTATTTCACCTATACTCATGAAATGAACAAATTTAACCAAAATTGAATCTAATGACAAATAAAAATCCAGAGAAAGAAAAATAAAACTGAGTATTCTATATCTTTATTCTCAACTCGTCGTTAAATAAATCTTTTTGAAACAATCAACAAAGACAAGAATCTTTTTTTCCTGGCACGGTATAGGTATCTCAACCATTGATCTTGAAATAATGGATACCACAGATACAGACAAAATATGCTTCATACATTGACTTAAACCTCGTAATTGACAGCGAGGGTCGGATAAGAATGAACCATTACGATAAAAGAGATGATTTAAATTTGTACCATTGAAAACTTTCCATTTATGTGTAGCAATATTACAGACAAGAGTAACACGACGGGTGCCACAGGTGGACCAGGAATTGCTGACACGTCCGGAACACCTGGGTTCAGCGGTTTTTAGAGGGGTTTGTGTTGCTCGATTTTTAGTTTTCTGTGCAATGTTTTATAGATAGGTGTTAATCCTTTTACACATTGTATTGTCTGTCCTTCGATTTGCGATTTCTGAGTACTCTTTGGTATTTTCAAACTTCTGTTTTCTGACTAGAACGACCAGATACAGCCCAACGTTATGAGTCGCTTGGTTTAATTATTAACGACTGCCGTCTCCTATAATAAAAGATTAATATACGATGGTCAGTACTTGTTAGAAATAATTTTCCGGTATCCTGAAGCAGAATTATACCCCGATGGAAACATGCGTAAAGATTGTAATATTGACTTAACGGATTGTCTGTGGTGTCCGGATTTAATCCGACAGTACGTAAGCATATTGAGGTGTACACAACTTGATTGGGTGGTGAATAAGGACTTTGTGATAAATTTGTTCATAAAGTTAACATTTCAGTCCTACCATTGATTTGCGTCTTCTGAGTACTCTGGTATCTTCAAACTTTTGTTTTCTGACTAGACCGACCAGATACAGCATACAGTTATGAGTCGCTTGGTTGAAATATTCACTGCTGCTGTCTCCAATAACAAAAGATTAAAATAAGAAACCAGTAAGTAGTTTTAATATTCTACAATTATCATGTGACATAATCTTCAACATGTTGGAGATGATCAGTACTTGTTAGAAATACATTCTACACTTTCTCTCAGTTTAAATATCCTATACTTTGAACATTAACAATTATATATGGACAACGAATTCAGAATTTGTAGAACAATTTGCAGATACCCTGAAGCAGTATTAAACCTCGATGGAAAAATGCGTAAATATAGTAATATTGATTTATCGGATTGTCTATGGTGTCCGGCTTTTACTTGACAGTACGCTAATATGTTGAGGTATACACAAATTGATTGGGCGGTGAATGTGTTTTCTGTGTTTTCTGTGAAAACACTCATGAAAGTTAACATTTCAGCCATACCATTTACACTTCCAATCGAATGGTAGCATAGTTTGAAGGCAAGCAAACATTGGATTCAGAAGGATACCAGAAAATGGAACTTGATTGAAAGATGCTACTTGTGGTAGTGAAAGTAATTCATATAGGATGGGTTTAAGAACCATCCATTTTTCTGCCGTCATAAAGGCTACGTCCATGGATAGATCATGGAAAAATATGTTTGTGAAATTACGAATTATCCAAACGGGATGTTGTTGTGTTATATCGTAGTTTCCAGGCAAATATTTCAATTTGATGGAACAATAGCTCATTGACAGGATAGCCTTCATAATGTTTTCAATTTCTTCAGTTGTTTTCACCTCCAATAGCTGCAACACCTCCCCATACATGTCATTAACATATTCAAGAAAACTACTGTCTATTTTATGTCTTGGTGGAAAAGTAAGAAATGTGTCACAAATTTCAATTGATTGACTATATTCCTGGTTAATTAAATAAAATGCTGCGGCACGTAATTTGACACAAGAATTGTGCAGATTCAAAGATTTTTGAATTAATTGCTTTGATGCACGTAACATATCGGTTTTGCTTGATTCTGTATATTTTGCATAGTATAAGAAACCCAACATACTTCTGACTAGATATTTAGCGTATTCAATGGCTGCTCCTTTTACTTTTTCGAAATTTTCTAGAATGCTCAAATAATTCAACAAGCTTTTTGTGGCATTGTGTTGTATGTATGATTCCCAAAATGTAGATGAGTCGAACACAAATGAAGAGTAAGTATCAAAATAATTATGGAAGCAAGTCATTATTGTTGACGTGAAGGTTGCACATTTTAACAGTACATTATTATAATGTGTAACCTGATGAATACGCTCGAACGCATCTAATGTAAAAACATGTGTCGTATCGTGATTGCTTAAGATGTCAACAATTTCCTTTGACAATTTTTCGGTCACTTTAGAATTAAACAGATTTCTACCTTCTATGATATAATGTGGAATATGTCTAGCTTTTATCATCTCTATCAGCTTTGTTAGACATATATTTAAACAATTAATGTAATTTGAGTATACCCATTGACATGAACAAAGCTCCACACACCAAAACATTATATGCTTTATATGGAACGAGGACACCACTTCTCTTTGAGACGTATTCAAGTTTTCCCTGAGTATTATTTTGATCAATACATAACACAATATTTGAATATCATTGAGATCCAAAAGTAGATTTTTTTCATCTGGAAAAGAAATGCGCCATTGTATATCATTATTGTTACTATCATGGTGTCCTACTGGTGCTACGTCACATCCTTGACTTTTGATAATTTCGAGCATTTTGTTAGATGGCCAATTGTTTGGTTTACGTCTTATTATAAACGAGTTTGCAGATTTTGGCCAAGTGTCGTAATGAATGGACTGCACAATATCAGTTTGTGCAGTGTTCACTCTAACATTCTGGTGGACTTGAAGAGCAGGTCCATTTTTATCACCTTTCCGATATGGACCTAAGACCTTGTTGGAATGAAAAGGAATATATTCTTCTTTCGATGACGATGATTTAACGAATCTATTATCACAGAATTTGATAAATACAGTTTGTCATCATTCAGTCTTCTACAATGATCCAGGTAAACACAATTGGTTTTCAATTCCGCCAATGATAGTTTGACATATCTTGGAAAGTTGTCATCTTCTGCGACATAAAAAGATGCGTCATGATCTTCATTGTCATGTCATTGCTAAATTACCACGAAGTGCACCAGCTGTACTGAACGGCCGTTGCCGCGCCCGTCTGGATATGAACCGGTCCTGTCTCCGCGTCGTTTTGCGAGGTCCACGTGGACGGTCAGTAACATTTCCGTTTGACGAAAACGCTGCATCAGTCGTGCAATGATGGGATGGTTAACCATGAAGTGGTCTGCAACCCTTCTATGGCTAAAACCACTGCTATGCATGCCAACAGCTTGCCACCTTTCTGGTATGGTTAATTTTTGCCGCACCATACCAAACCAATAGGAAATGAAACTTAAAACTCTACAAAATAAATCAGCTTTCGTGGCACTTTGTACACCCTGTCATATACACATAAATAAATTCGGTCAATAACCTGTTTCACAGTTAAGTAAGTATGTGTGTACAGGTAACGAAAACAGCAAACCGATTTCAAATCAGTTCATTATTAGAAAAGATATTATTGAAACAAGTCAGGTGGTGCTTAACTGTTGTCGGACTGTATATATTATTTGTCCTAATGAAGCTGCCCTTTGTAGAGAGTAATTTACTATATAGAGCAGCCCTTTAAGACAGGTTTGACTGTATTTGAGATACTGCTCAATGATCGTTAAGGAATTATCTTGAAATCACTCCAAATAAAAGTTAGTTAACAAAATAATACAGAAGTTCGTGACATTCTGTGAATATTTTGCGGTAATGGTTTAAGTTGTTTGTTAAAATGGTTATTCATGCGTGAAGAATAGGTCATGTTTTGTTTATGCTGAAATGAAAATCTTGAAATTGACAGCCTGATATAATTGTATTCACATGTTTGTTCATCTGGTCACCCATGCAAATAGTACTGATTAAATGTCCAAATTAATTGTATGTAAATTCATTTATTGTGCGAGCTGGGTTTCAGTTTTATTACTATTAACATAAATTATTTAATAGAAGAGAAAAAGGCCGTACGTTTCTTAGTTGGTTACTAAAAAAGAAATTTGATATTACACTTTTATCTCGCTTCGAGAAACACATTTAGTGATGTTAAAAAGTGTGTGTGTTGAAGGGGGTGGGGGTAGATAGATTTGGATGGATGTTTTAGCTTATGGAACAATTGGGAGAGGGCATGAAGTGGAATTGTTATCCTTATTAATATCCACCAAGGGGTAGTGATAAAAGAGGATAAACAGGATAATGACGAAAAGGTCTTATCTTGTGAAATTTTAATTGAAAATCAGATATACAAATTAATTAATATATATTGTTCGAATAACAATGCGGAAAGAAAACAAATAGTTTTATCTATCGATAGATATTTAGACATTGACGGACCGACGTGTAAGATATTGAACGGTGATTTTAATTGAGTATTACATAAACAAATAGATAGCCTTCCGAGTCGATCGTATGACGAACCAGGAACGAAGAAGTTACGAGATCTTATTTTAAAGTGTAATCTTACTGATACATGGAGGGAACAAAATCAGACAATAAAAAGTAAACATTCCAACGAGGAAAACATTCCAAAGAGGAAACTCTAAATCAAGAATATATTTGACATTAGTAGGATGCGAAAGTGCTAATAAAGTGATCTCAAGTAAAATTAGTAAATGTCCTTTTAGTGATCAAGGTTTAAATATTGTTAAATTAAAAACCGACGACTTAGAAAGGGAACATGGTAGCTGGGACTATGTATTTGAATTCCATTAAATCTGATTATTTTAAGCATATTTTTACTGAATGGTGGAAATTTATGGGTTACGGAAAAGATAAAATTCGCTAATTTACGTGAATGGTGGGCTGTTGGTAAAATAAAAAAAAAATCATTAACCATAGAAGCTACTAAAACAATTAAGATACAATATTTCATCTAGTTAAAACTCGAAAATCTCACGAATAACGAAAATAGTATCGATGTTAAAGACATTCAAAAATTAGAAAAAGGAATACGCGAATATTATGAAAATCAAGCCGAAGCTGCAAAATTACGATAAAAACTTACTGGTTTGAGCAAGGCGACAAATCGATAAGTTATTTTTTAACTTAGAAAAGAGAAGCGATCAAAATAAACTCTGGCAGAGAATAAATGGTTCGGATGAGCAATTTAAATACGATATAGATACCGTATTAGATGAGCAGATATAATTATATTCCAAATAATTTACCTCTGAGGAGTGGGAAAAAATAGTGGTGACGTATTATTAAGTTTTGTTCAGCAAAAAGTAACGGATGTAGAAAAGAATGAATTAGAAGGAGATCTAACAATCGAGGAGATCAAGAAAACAGTAAGGTCTATGAAATCCTTTAAATCTCCAGACTGGTGGCGATGAAATTATTAGTGAATTCTATCAACTCTATTGGGAAGCTTATAAGAAAGATTTGTTAATGTTGTAAATGAAGTGTTTTACAATTTTGAACTGAATGATTCTAAATATAATGGAATGATATCGCTATTACACAAATGTGGGGGTGGTGGTCGAGACAATGTTCGTAATTGGCGACCAATTACTTTTCTGAATACGTCTTATAAAATTATTTCAAAACTCTTTGCCATTGGGACGAAACCGATTTTAAGAAAATTAATTCACTCAGATCAAAAGGTGTTCGTTGATGGGAGCAATATTAGTGAAAGAAACCGAATGATTGATGATATACTAAACTAAGTGGACAAAGAAGACCATGAAGGGATCATTTGTTTTCGTAGATCAAGAAAAAGCTGATGACAGAGTAGAATGGAGTTGAGTAAATCACGTTTTAAGGAGATTTAACTTTGTATCCAAATTTTGCAGATGGATGCAGTTGTTATTTAAAAATGACAAGACCTCTATTAAAACAATCGGTTATATTTCTAAATGTTTCAGCCTATCGTGGTCAACTAGGCAGGGATGTATGTTGCACCGTTATTTTACATTTTGCAAACCAACGGTTTGTGCTATTAGGTGAACAAACGCAATTAAGTGGATACATATGTCAGGGAGTGAAAATGTTCTGGAATCGAAAATATGTATGTTTGCCGATGACGCACAACTTTTTAATAAAAATGAAGAATTAGTTGAACAGGCTTTTAAAGTTTCAGTTAAAACTTGACTATGAAAAACAAAAGGATTATTTATTTGAGGGTAAGAGGTAAACGTCCGCGATTTACAAAAATGTCATGGGTCACAGACAATATTAAAGCCTTAGGGGTATTCCATGGTTACAATATAAACACCAATACTGTTTGGAAAACAATAATAAATAAGATGAAAAGCTGTACCTAAATTTGGTAGAAAAGATATTTAACCGTCAAAGATCTCACAGTCCTGTCCTCATTCATGACTTGTCACCGGGTTTGTAATTTGAGTAACACAGCAGGTTCCACATGTGGAGCAGGAACTGAATATCCATCCAGAGCACCTGGGGTTACCCCCCAACCCATAGCCACAACAGGTGCCACATGTGGAGCAGGAACTGATTATCTCTCCAGTGACACAACATGTGCCACATGTGGAGCAGGAACTGATTTTCTCTCCTGAGACACAACATGTGCCACTTGTGGAGCAGGAACTGCTTATCCGTCCAGAAACACAACAGATGCAACATGTGGGGCAGGAACTGATTATCAGTCCAGAGACACAACAGATGCCACATGTGGGCAGGAACTGATTATCAGTCCATAGACACAACAGGTGCCACATGTGGAGCAGGAACTGATTATCCCTCCAGAGACACAACAGGTATCAGATGTGGAGCAGGAACTAATTATCCATCCAGAGACACAGCAGGTGCCACATGTGGAGCAGGAACTGATTATCCGTTCAGATTACCCAAGGTTACCCCCACAATATTCGTTTAGTTTTCTGTGCAATGCTTCATTGATGGTTGGTTTAACCATTAGACATTGCATTGCATGTTCCAGCTATTGATTACCCGCTTGGTATTTTCAAACTTTTGTTTTCTGACTGAATGGCAAGATAGAGCACATCATTATACGTCGCTCGGTTGCAATATCTAAAGTTGATGTCTCCTATAACAAAACAAAAAAACTACGAAACCTGTAGGACGTTTTGATATTTTACAATTATCCTGTGAAATTATCTTTAACTTGTTGAAGGTGGTCAGTAGTTGGTAGAAGTACATTCTACTATTTCTGTCAGTTTAAATATCATATACATTGAAAATTAACACTTCTAGTATTTTGTTGTCTGTCTTTCCATTTGTGGCTTCTTACTACACCTTTGGTGTCTTCAACAAATATTTAGTGTTCTGAATGATACGGTCATATCCAGACCATGAGTAGCTCGGTTGACATATAAAGCTATTAGATTAGATTTTTATTTCGATTAAATATCAACATTACATTTACAATCACAATAAAAACTTTTATGACATACACATCCCAACATGTACATTTTATGAAGTATATATATATTTTTTGCCTATTACATAGAACATTAACAGATATCGAAATGGAACATACACACTATAAAATTGAGGCCTGAATACAGGTTGTGCTAAAAATTAAATTTTGACCCATAGTTGATATTTAACCGAGGATAGCCCATGAAAGCCCGGAGGCTTATTTCCAGAAGAAAAAATAACTTATAGGTTAACAAAAATAAAAAATGAACAGCAACCGGCTCAAGACTTAGGCAGGAAAAAAATAATCTGGTTTACCAGATATATAAAAGTATAAAAGTACAAAACCTTCATTTAAACAGTAAAAACATCATTAAATGTATCTTTCATTTTATCAAAGAGAAACCCCTTAACTTTAGATTTAAATGCAAATGAACTTTTAGTTTTCTTAATATCTACTGGAAGGCTATTCCAATCTTTGATGGCATTATAGTAAAAAGTATTTGCTGAATGCCCATTTACAGCTGGTATATAAAAATTAAATTCTCTAAATCTAGTGTTATGAGTATTAATATCTCGTGTTTTCACAAAATTTGTTTACATATAATGAGGACATTTGTTATAAAATATTTTATGAGCATGGTTGAGTCTCATTTGTCTTACTCTGTTATTGACATTTAAAAATCTAACATTGTTAAATATAGGATAATCAATTCTATGCCTATAGTCTAAACCTTTTATAAATCTTATAATTTTGTTTTGCATTACTTGTAATTTGTTTTGAAAAGTTTTGTTGACACCATTAAACCAAGACGAACAAGCATAGTCAAAGTGGCACTGAATTTAATGCCATACTCAGTGTTTTTCTTGAGTTTTCCGATAAACATTTTGCATTTCTATATAAAAATTTCAATCTTGCATTTGCTTTTTGCAAAATACTATTTACTATAATGTCACCAGATAAGAACTGATCAATTTGTATGCCTAACTATTTAACACTATTTTGTGCTAAAATAGTGTGATTGTTGCATGTGACGCTAAACTCCTTAATTTTCTTGAGTTTTCTTTTAGTACCAAAAAGAATGCACTCCGTTTTGCCCAAATGGAGGCTTAATTTGTTATCAACAAGCCATTTATTACAAGATTGAAGTTCTTTACTTAGCTTTGACGAAATAATATCAGGATTTTTATCAGAAAATAAAATTGCACTATCATCCGCATATAGCAACAGCTTGCAGTCGGACCCTACACTAGCAGACATGCCATTTACATAACATAAAAAAAGTAACGGACCCAATATACAATTAGACGAGTTACTAATGTATTATACACATACGATATAATCGACTGATGACTAGCTATATATTTAATTGAAATTTTATTTTGTATGCACATATATTTCAAGGTTATCTAATAAAAGGTATTTATTAAAAAAAATACTTATAAAAAAATATGTCAGCTTGGTATAAACTATTGTCCAGTATATAAGAGTCATTATTTTATTTAACTTACATGAGTGGACAAGTTTGGGTCCTACATTTATTTACTTTCGTTTTTAGAATTGCAGGTAACAGACTGAAAAACATTTGTTCTACTGTGGTATTTTACAGAGTGGCCACATAACTAGCTTAATCCCGCCACTTTTGATTGCAATTAATACACCAAGTCAGGGAAGGGATTGGTCATGTATATGTTTGTTAGAAATATCGATTTTGCCTCTTACTGTGATTTTTGCAATGTATTTCTGAACTGTATTTATACTGTTTTTTAATTTTAATGTGAACTAAAAGATGAATATATCAGCCTTTGTAGCATCGCCTTTCAGGCCTAACAAGTCCACTGTAATATTTAGATAATGTACCTGACGTCTTCAATATATACAATTATCTGTATTATTCTTACCTCAATTCCAAAATGGCTGATTAATGTCATTGTGGGTCTACAGATAAACGTAATAATTATCTGGTCAAATTTTATTTTGCAACTATATTTTGTTCCAACCATTGAATTAGAAGATACAGGTCTTTTAAGTCATATTTGTTTTAATTCTTTATTGTCTTATTCAGTTTGTTTACATATATCAGATTGACACAGTCTTCTAAGTGATTGAACTGCAATATTAAAGTATGATATAATATATAATTTCATTTACAATTTACATTATTCTAAATTTCCCAATAAAACTGATTTTGTACCACATTTATTTTTTATTCACACCACTATATCAACAATACAACCTGAAAGAATATATGTCATAAAAAAGATATCGAACGACCATGAACATATAGTGCGTCGGGTAATTTACATACTGCAATAAGAATGGGTTACATTACAAAGTCAAGAATCATAGTCTTCTTTATATCACAAATAAAGATGTACTGATTGAATGTGTCTTTTTCTTTTTTTTTCTTTTCTTTTCATATCAAGATAAAATGTACGTAGGTGGTTGATAGGGGACCCAGTTCGATATTTTGTGGAGGTGGGGTGTCAGATACTATTACATATAGTTTCACCCTAGACAATAGTGGATAACGTGTTTGGGTGTGTCATGCCTCCTGTAAGATAAAGACACAAGGGTAGACATATTGTAGCCGTGGCAAAACTCTACATATATAGCCTCAACCAAATATCCATAGTTTTGCAGTAGCTATCAAAAGTCGTGGCCACGGTTGGCACATCCCTTCCCCTTTTCATATAGTTTTCTATGTGGTTGACTTTGTTCTTGTCCTGAATATAAAGTCAATAAATAATACTCAATGGAACCTTAAAATGTGACCTTATTGAACCGTGTTCCGCTATATGCAGATTAAATTATATGAAATATTCATAATGAGAAAAATTAGGCTGCCATTTATAGACAGGGATTTGCTATATAGACATCACTAACAATATTTCACTATATTTTACTGGTGGAGGTCGCCATAGTACCGGGAGAAAACCACTGACTTGCCCCATGTCACTGACAAACTTTATCACACAATGTTCTATTGAATACAGCTCGCCATGAGCGGGATTCGAACTCACAACGTTTGTGGTGAAAGCCACTGATTGATTGCACAGGTAGTTGTAAGTCCAACTCCCATACGATCATGACCACGAAGGCCCCTCTTTTCATAATACAATGTGTCACTTTACAACTTGTATGCTTCTTACACACATCTAAGCAGAAAACTAATAAAAAATATCACATATATCTAATTTAGTGCGCACGACGCGTTGTTTTAATTATTTTGTTTATCTGGTACGCTCACAATTTAGACATTGAAAGTCAAATTATGTAAGTGTATTTCTAAGTAAAGCACGTGACCTAAACAGGATAGTACAGATCGCATAAGGTCACCTTCGTCTGAGGGATAATAACATTATTTGTAATCATACGATTAAGTGCAATTATTAGGATCTGTGAATTTCAATAAAAAATATATCCTATAAACCATGCCAGTGGCATAGCGCTGACTACTGGACGGTTGATACCCCTCGGGGACTATTAGTCGTCTACCAGCAGATGTGTTTTCCTAGTGGCAGTAATACAATTTATAACATGTTCTGTGTAGTATCAAAGGGTTTGAATGACATTAATTCATGTCGTTGCTCTTCATTTATGATAAACTAACGTGTCGTTCTAATATGACTTTTTTGCGACAGCTTGTCTACAATACCTACTCATTAAATATGCTACCTTATTTTTGCATTGTCAGTTTCAGTGACTAAAATGAAAAACTAAAACCATCGCATTGTCACAACAGTTCCAAAATCCAATAAGCAAATTATAGATAGAGGCAAAATCAATATCCCTAACTCACAT
>MJUT01037418.1:30277-41354 GCA_002080005.1 Gigantidas platifrons
CAAGAAAAATGAGAATAATTGTCGAAGGGCAAACATCAGAAGAAACAACAGTAGACTCAGGAGTACCCCCAAGGAACCGTATTAATGTTTCTATGCCATATAAATTACCCCCCGATAGCGTAGCCTCATCCGTCCGTCTATTTGCCGATGATTGCCTTCTTTATCGCACCATCACACAAGAAGACGACCACCAAGCTCCAAAGAAAGACCTAAAGAACTTAGAGGAATGGGCAAATAAATGGGGTAGGCGATTCAACGCTAAGAAATCCTACACCTTATCAATCAACAAGAGTTCAACAAGACTTTATCAACTAAATAACCACATCCTTCAAGAAGTAAGCGACAACCCATACCTCGGTTTACAAATTGCAAACGACCTAAAATGGAGCATACACATCAACAACGTATGCAATAAAGCTAATGTCACTCTAGGCTTTCTAAGGAGAAACCTAAGAAACGTCCCAGAAAATTGTAGAAAAACAGCCTACATATCCGTTGTACGATCAGTTACGGAGTATGGAGCAACAATCTGGAACCCATATATCATTGACAAATTAGAGAAGATACAAAAGCCATCTACACGCTTCATTAAAAGGGATTACAGAAGCAGAGAAAAGGGGTGCATAACGAAAATGAGAAAAGAACTAGAGCTAGAAACACTGGAAGAAAGACGACAAAGCCTCCGTCTCATTTTGACGTACAAGGTGATTGACGGGTTGGTGCCGGCTCTACCAACTGACAATTTTGTCACATTCGGTAAGAGTAAAAGGCAAATAAAACCAAAGACATTTGGGGATTGTGTAACCATCAACCCTGTCGTAAAACACAGAACTAATAACACAAAGTGCCTGATCATCCCAAATAGTAAGACAACTCAATACCAGAACACCTTCATCGTGGACACCGTCATATGTTGAAACCATCTACCAGACACAGTTGCATGCGCAAAGCCCCTTGAGGCATTTAAGACCGCCCTAGCGGACCAGCGCCAAAAGCTCCGGGCGCCTCTCTCTCCCGTTGTATAAAAACCGTTCCGGGAACTACAACGTATTCAATACAGATACAGATCTGAAATATTGTTGAAAGTGGCGTTAAGCACCATAAAACAAACAAACAATTAAATAAAATACTATTGACATAGATTACTCTCCAAGTAACTATAATTGTTTAATGGAATTATTTGTTTTATTACATACTGATTTTATTTAAACAATTTTATTGGCTATCATGCTGTCACCTGACATTCCGTAAAATTTGATATTGTTTGATTAAAACTCATATTAACTCGCTTTCACTTTCACTTTCCATTGCATTATGTATGACGTCATAATGAAGTGATTAAGTTCATATTGACTTGGTTTCACTTTCACTTGTAATTTTAATGTAATAAAACAATTACAGTCTTTTGTATCGGTCAATACGAGTTTTATGGACCTTAGAAATCAGTATTCACCTCTGTCTAAAGGTTTCTGTGAATATCGTTTTTAAGGTCCATAAAAATTCGTACTGACCTCAACAAAAGACTCTAATTGTATATTATTAGCTTTCGTACTGCAGGTTTTTTCTTAAATTAAATTCCTTTCCATCGCCTAACATGTATACCTAATATCCACGATTTATTTAGTATGAAGCATAATAACAAATTTACTACCAATAGTTATTTTAACTACGGTACTTTTATCAGGGTCGTATTATCAACATTATATGCCTCCGGGCAAAGCACTGCACTGGGGCCACTACATACACAACCACTTACAGGAATACTAATGTAAATGGTCGATACAATTAAACATATATACTAGTCAACAAAAGAAACGATGCAATGTTTTTTTAAATGTATTTTTATGTTAAAACGAAAAAGACCTGTTTATTATCATTTACGTCAATGTTTACGTGAAACAAAACAAACAATAACATCCTGTTGCGTTACGAAAAATTTCCGGAAAGTCAATTTTCCGTCCGATGTTGGAGTTTGCGATGATCGAATTAGGCATTTAAATCACCTGCTGTCATTAATTGTGTTGTCAACAAAAGTGAACAATTTTGCCATTCTGAAAATTAAAATTTTCACAAGAACGTCGATACCACGGCTCCGTCAAAATGACCGTGAGCCAGTGGCAGGTATGGTTCAGGCTGGAATGACTCACCAGGCCGTGGCAGAACACTTAGCTTTAATGTGTCTAGAATAACCATTTCACGGCTAATGATTCGTCTTCAACAAACAGGTAGGACGAGTGACAAATTCCGTAGCGGCAAAAGACTACGTGAATCTGGACTCCGAGCTAGGCGTCCGATGGTAGGAACAATCCTTAAACAACGCAATGGAACCGCGAGACTAGCCTTTGCTCGTGCATGCCATTGTTGAAGGCTTCACACCTGGCAACACATTCTTTTTAGTGATTTTCATTTCGTCTTAGTGAAGGACGTTATCGTGTGTACCACAGGCGTGGGAAACGTTTTATGGACCAGTGTATGTACGAGTCCGACCGTTTTGGAGGCGTAAGTGTTATGATCTGTGGTGGAATTTCTTATGATGGTATGCCCAAATTGTTCAGGGAACACTGAATGCCGTAAAATGCAGAGACGATATTCTTGATCCTATCATTCTGCCCTTTCTGCAACAGCGAAACTTTGATCACGTCTTTCAACATGACAATGCAAGATGTCACAAGGTTCGTGTTTGTCAATACTTTATGAACCAGAATCACATCCGTGTTCTTCCTTGGCTGGCATTATCAGCGGATCTGTCAACAATTGCACATTTATTGGATGAACACGGTAGACGTGTTATCCACTTGTAAAATCAACCGGAAACACTACAGGAGCTGCGTGACTGACTTGTGCACGAGTGGAACAACATCCCACAAGCCTTTATCCAACGATTGATTGGCTCTATGCGTCGGAGATGCGAAGCTGTCGTTGCTGCAAGAGGTGGTCATACGTGTTATTGAACTCCGCAAACCTCCATACTGCATGACAATCTCTGTCTGTCCATGATTTGTCTGATAATGATGTTGAGAAATTTTGTTGATATTGTCTTATTTGTTATTCCCATATGAATCTAAATTATACGATTTTTGTCGAATTTGTTTCTCTGTGTAAACAATATTGAGCATCAAACCCTTGTATCGTTTCTTTTGTTAACTAGTATATTGATCGTATTGGTATTTCCAACAAAATCAGTGTTTAAACATTTAAAACATGCTGTACATCAAGCGTTTGTTTGTTTGTTTTTTTTTCTTTTTGTGTGTGTGTGTTGATTCACAACACTATGCGACAAGGCCCAGCCTCATCTCTGTCTAGGTCTACTTTCTACAATTGTTGTATTTTGTATAAATAGCTTGTCCATTCACATATCACAAACTATCAATACCTTGTTTTTAGTACTGCATGATCAATTCGTAATCTTGAATAACTAATTCATGCTTACCCTACAATTGCTCTAAATGAAACCCAGATTCAATTACTAATAACCAATGGTAAATAACCAATATCATTGCTACTAACTGTCAAGTGAGTTGAAGTGGCGTTAACATATACACTTTTATATTATACAATGTGTGATATCCGTACACATACATGAACGTGAAGTTGCAGAGGTGACCGTGATACTACATCAGAGGTGAATGCCAATGTCCCCTTGTTATTATAAAAAATAACAATAATAATGTTCATTATCGTTAGTAAAACACGGTCATGCTAAATATGCATTTTCCAACAATAAATATGTACAGTTTAATATACAGTTGAATCTCGTTATCGAAGTTCACGGGGCCGTTGCAAAATTTCGAGCTATCCACAATTCGACTTAAGGGCAGTGAGAGATTAAGTAAGATAGGCAGCTTTATCTATTTATTGACAGAAAGTCACAACATACATATATTAGCATGGGCCCCTACGCTCGTGGAGCCCCCGGGAAACTTCCCATTGTGCCCATGCGTTAAGATGGTCCTGACCTCTATGCTGTGTAAACTATAACTAAAACTATATTCAAGTTCAACATGTTTTATTCCCACAACGTGTTTCATAGCGGAGAAAACATCCCCTGTTTTAAAAGGTAGAAAATTAGGTTGACCGCTGATCTAGTTCAAATAGTCCCTAGATTCGATTGTGTATTTGTCTGTACTTTACCCTCAAATGACTGTTACCGTTAATTATTAAAGCTTCAGGATATCGACTACTCGTATTTTGCCGATGGTAAAATATGGATAAAAATCTGAAGGCAGTAACATACAACTATTCTAACCCATAGTGATAACTAAATGGACAGCATGAAACGGACTTTTACTTAGATGCGCAAGGTAAAAGACGTACCACATCATGAGGAAACCTGAGTACCCGGAAAAAATAACTGACCTGTCACAAGTTACTTTATCGCATAATGTTACACCTCGCAAACAGTCGGATTAAGACTCACAACTTTAGTGGTGATAGGTCTAATTCTATAGATACATATAGTTGTACCTACCGAATAAGCAAAATTCAATATACGATTATAACGAAGGTCATAAATCACGAATGCCAGGAAAGATTACTTCGAGTCTGAACTTAGTGATATACATATAGCTTAATCAGTTAGAGATCAAAACACCTAGGGTCAAAAAGTCTGCGGTATGTGTGCCATATTTTTATCACGAGTTCATATAACATAGTAAGCAAAATATTTGTTTTTCTATGGAGATCAAAAATAGATACTCCATATCCCATATGTCGCTAACATTTTTGTAAATAGGGTGCGAGTAGTATATGGAGACGGACAAATCATCATTTGTGGAGGTGAATCCATACAGTTCAAATCGTATTTGTGGAGGTGGATCTACCGACAGTGATTGCGTGCGCATGCGCAACCAGAAGTGACGTGACCCCGGAGGGGATCCCTCGGTTGGGCGCATACGCAACCGGGTCTCCCGCCCTTTTTCGGGTGTTTTCACCGAAAATGACGTTACCTTAAAAAAATGCAACCATGCGCAACCGGAAGCTGGGGTTTCCCGGCCTTTTTTCGGTTTCCCGTACTTTTTTCGGAAGTATGGTCTGCGCATGCCCGGGTTTTTTTTCGTACTTTTTGCCCGTACTTTTTTCCCAGTTCTTTTCCCGCGGTTTTTTCTTACTGAAATAGTAGTACAGTAGTACAAGTACCATGGCTACCGGAAGTGAACGAAGGTCACGTGACCCCAAATGGGTGGAAGGGTGTTCCCATGCACAACCGGAAATTGGGGTTTCCCGCCCTTTGTTCTATGTGTTTTCAGGTATGTTGTGTTGTACTCAACGTGCGGAAGAAAAGTACGTTGAATTGTGAAATGATATGGAAAATATATTAAGAAAATAATGAAAAGATATAAACAAAAATACGGAAGAAAAGTAGGTTGAATAGTGAAATGATACGGAAAATACAGAAGAAAAGTAAGTTGAATAGTGATAAGATTTGGAAAATACTGAAGAAAATATTGAACAAATTTGGAAAATATGGAAGAAAAGTAGGTTGAATAGTGATAAGATTTGGAAAATACAGAAGAAAATATTGAACAGATTTGGAAAATACAGTAGAAAATAGTGAAACCATATGGGAAATACAGAAGAAAATACTGAAAAGATATGGAAATTATGGAAGAAATATAAGTTGGAAAAGATGGAAGAAAAGTAAGTTGAATAGTGAAAAGATTTGGAAAATACAGAAGAAAATAGTGAAAAGATGGAGAAAATATGGCAGAAAAGTAGGTTGAATAGTCAAAAGATATGGAAATTATGGAAGAAAAGTAGGTTGAATTGTGAAAAGATATGGAGAAAAGGCAAGTTGAATAGTGAAAAGATACGGAAAATATGGAAGAAAATGCGCGGCAAACCGAAAAAAAAAGTACGGAAAAAAGTACGGGTAGAAAAGTACGGGAAAAAAGTACGGAGGGGAAACCGGGCATGCGCAGAACATACTTCAGAAAAAAAGTACGTCAAACCGAAAAAAGGGCGGGAAACCCGGCTGCGCATGCGCACACCCGATGGAACCCATCCGGGGTCACGTCACTTATGGCTGCACATGCGCACGCGATCACTTTCGGTAGATCCACCTCATGGATCCACCTCCACAAATACGACTTGAACTGTATGGATCCACCTCCACAAATGATGTTTGTCCGTTACCATATACTACTGTTACGCCTTCTTCCCCCTCCAACATATGCACGGTGATCAGGGATGGTGGTAGAAGTATATTAATAACACTATTATTGCCAGACGAAATGCGATATACAATGTATTTGGAGAGGTAAATTCTACCGACAACATGACATCCGACGAGTTCCTGCTTTACTTAATGAAATGACCAGTGTTTGTTTATAGTACATTCACATACGTATTTTACAGGATTGATTCTGAAGAAATTGGAAACAGCCACTCTATTGCATCCTCGACTGAATCTAGTACATATGGTGTCTTCTCCATTAGCAAGGGAAGGGAATCGTCCAGTGGTAGCGAAGATTATGCGTTGTTTAGTGTGAGTATAATTTTCTTAGTAATTTTAAAAGCGTTTCATTATATAACATTAGAACAAAATATTGGAAGTTTTTAAATACAAAAAAGTTTGAAAATACCAAAGAGATGATCAGAAGCCGTAAACTGAAGTACATATAATACAATGGTCAAAAGACAAAATGAAAAGTACAAACATTCATCTGCAAAACGCTACAAATGAAACTAAAGATTAAGCAATACGAACCTCACTAAAAACCTAGAGTTAACCTAGGTGCACCGGAAATGTAAGTAGCTTCTAATGTGGCACCCATAGTGTTACTCTTGTTACAATCCAGATGATAAGACATGAATGGGTAGTGATATAATTGTAATTACGATAAACGTAGTCATATGTTATACAGATCTTCCGTTACAGTTAACAAAGTCATGATGGTGACCATAAAACTTTCCTGGTATTGCCGTCAAGTTAGCCACTAGGAATCCTTGGTTCATGAGTTTATTGTTAGCAGCAACACTCTATCAGAAAATCATGATAGGAACCACAAGCTTTGGAATATCGACTTGTGATATGTACTCCACATGCAGGTAATGCTGGAATGTTACTACATATTTATGGAAAGTTCACAATGGAAAAATTTAAACAATATCTTTGTTGTACAGTTTCGCTTTAAACCGGCCCTCATTGTCAATTTCGAGGTGTAGATCAAGGTACGAAGGTATTTGTTGATGGGTTTAAGGTAGAAATATTTTATGACAAGTCTATTTACTTATCTGATCCTAGTTCTCAGATGTAGTCAGCGAAGCAGAGATTCATACATTTATACTGAAGACTATTCTACAGTCAACTTAGTTGTTCTATCAGTTGAATACCATAAAATCACAATGAAGACCTGACTATAATCAGCTGCTCAGATGCCACACATTTCAACCGGTGACATATCTATGATCAATCAACTGCTCAGATTCCACAAATGTCTTCTGAAGACATATTTATGATCAATCAGCAGCTCATATTCCACACATTTCTACTGATGACATATCTACTATCAGCTTCCCAGATACCACACATTTCTGCTGATGACATATTTACATCAATAAGCTGTTCAGATGTCGGAAATATCTACTGATGACATATCTACAATCAACTGTTCAGATTGCATACATTTTTACTGATGGCATATATGCAATCAGATGAACAGACCCCACAAATATCTACTGATGACATATCTACAATCAATAAGCGGCTCAGATGCCACAAAGTTCTACTGATGACATATCTACAATCAATCAGCTTCTCAGATGCCACACATTTCTACTGATGACATATCTACAATCAGCTGCACAGATGCCACACATTTCTACTGATGATATATCTACAATCAGTCAGCTGTTCAGATGCCACACATTTCTACTGATGAAATATCTATAATCAATCAGCTACCAAGATGCCACAAATTTCTACTGATGACATATCTACAATCAATCAGCTGCTCAGATGCCACACATTTCTACTGATGAAATATCTATAATCAATCAGCTACTAAGATGACACAAATTTCTATTGGTGACATACCTATAATCAACTGCTCAGAGACCACAAATTTCTACTGATGAAATATCTATAATCAATCAGCTACTAAGAAGCCACACATTTCTACTGATGACATATCAACAATTAATCAGCTAGTCAGATGCCACCAATTTCTACTGATGACATATCTACAATAATCAGATGCTCAGATTCCACACATTTCTGCTGATGACATATCTAGAATCAATCATCTGCTCAGATGCAACAAATATCTACTGATGACATATCTACAATCAACTGATTAATTGCCACAAATTTCTATTGGTGACATATCCACAATCAGCTGCTCAGATGCCACACATTTATACTGATGACATATCTACAATCAATCAGCAGCTCAGATTCCACACATTTCTACTGATGGCATATCCACAATCAGTTGCTCAGATGCCACACATTTCTACTGATGACATATCAACAATCAATCAGTTGTTCAGATGCCACAAAGTTCTAGTGATGACACATCTACCATCAATGATCTGCTCAGATGCCACACATTTCTACTGATGATATATCTACAAGCAATCCTCTGCTCAGATGCCACAAATTTCTACTGATGACATATCTACAATCAGCTGCAGAGATGCCACACATTTCTACTGATGCCATATCTACAATCATTCAGCTGTTCAGATGCCTCAAATTTCTATTGATGACATATCTACAATCAATCAACTGATCAGATGCCTCCAATTTCTACTGATGACATATATATAGTCAATGATCTGCTCAGACGCCACACATCTCTACTGATGACATATCTACAATCAATCAGCTGCTCAGATGCCACAAATTTCTACTGATGACATATCTACAATCAACTGCTCAGATGCCACAAATTTCTACTGATGACATATCTACAATCAATCAGCTGCTAAGATGCCACAAATTTCTACTGATGACATATCTACAATCAACTTATCAGATGCCACAAATTTCTACTGATGACATATCCACAATAAGCTGCTCAGATGCCACACATTTCTACTGAGGAGATATCTATAATCAATCAGCTACTCAGATGCCTCAAATTTCTACTGATGACATATTTACAATCAATGAGCTGCACAGATGCCACACATTTCTAATGATGACATATCTACAATCACTTAGCTGTATAGATGCCACAAATTGTTACTGATTACATAAATACTATCAATCAGCTCCTCAGATGCCTCGAATTTCTAATGATGAAATATCTACAATACATTAGCTGATCAGACGCCACAATATCTACTGATGACATATCCACAATCAGCTGCTCAGATGCCACACATTTCTACTGATGAGATATCTACAATCAATCAGCTGCTCATATGCCTCCAATTTCTACTGATGACATATCTACAATCAATGTGCTGCTCAGATGCCACAAATTTCTAATGACGACATATCTACAATCATTTAGGTGTATAGATGCTACAAAATGTTACTGATTACATAAATACTATCAATCAGCTGCTCAGATGCCTCGAATTTCTAATGATGAAATATCTACAATACATTAGCTGATCAGACGCCACAATATCTACTGATGACATATCCACAATCAGCTGCTCAGATGCCACACATCCCTACTGATGAGATATCTACAATCAATCAGCTGCTCAGATGCCTCAAATTTCTACTGATGACATAACTACAATTAATCAGCTGGTCAGATGCCTCAAATTTCTACTGATGACATATCTACAATCAATGTGCTGCTCAGATGCCACAAATTTCTAATGACGACATATCTACAATCATTTAGGTGTATAGATGCTACAAAATGTTACTGATTACATAAATACTATCAATCAGCTGCTCAGATGTCTCGAATTTCAACTGATGAAATATCTACAATACATTAGCTGATCAGATGCCACAATTTCTACTGATGACATATCCACAATCAGCTACCAAGATGCCATTAATTTCTACTGATGACATATCTACAGTCAATCAGCTGCTCAGATGCCACACATTTCTACTGATGAAATATATATAATCAATCAGCTACCAAGATGCCACAAATTTCTATTGATGACATATCTATAATCAGCTGCTCAGAGACCACAAATTTCTACTGATGAAATATCTATAATCAATCAGCTACTAAGATGCCACAAATTTCTACTGATGACATATCTATAATTAATCAGCTACTCAGATGCCACCAATTTCTACTGATGACATATCTACAATAATCAGCTGCTCAGATTCCACACATTTCTGCTGATGACATATCTAGAATCAATCATCTGCTCAGATGCAACAAATGTCTACTGATGACATATCTACAATCAACTGATCAAATGCCACAAATTTCTATTGGTGACATATCCACAATCAGCTGCTCAGATGCCACACATTTCTACTGATGACATATCTACAATCAATCAGCAGCTCAGATTCCACACATTTCTACTGATGACATATCAACAATCAATCAGTTGTTCAGATGCCACAAAGTTCTACTGATGACATATCTACAATCAGCTGCAGAGATGCCACACAGTTCTACTGATGCCATATCTACAATCATTCAGCTGTTCAGATGCCAAAAATTACTATTGATGACATATCTATAATTAGCTGCTCAGATGCTACAAATTTCTGCTGATGACATATCTACAATAAATCAGCTGTTCAGATGCCACACCATTCTACTGATGAAATACATATAATCAGTCAGCTACTAAGATGCCACATATTTCTACTGATGACATATTTACAATTAATCAGCTACTCAGATGCCAACATTTTCTACTGATGACATATCTACAATCAATCAGCTGCTCAGATTCCACACATTTTTTCTGATGACATATCTACAATCAATCATCTGTTAAAATGCCACAAATTTCTACTGATGACATATCTACAATCAACTTATCAGATGCCACAAATTTCTACTGATGACATATCCACAATCAGCGGCTCAGATGCCACACATTTCTACTGAGGAGATATATATACAATCAATCAGCTACTCAGATGCCTCAAATTTCTACTGATGACATATCTACAATCAATCAACTG
>MJUT01037418.1:41389-54281 GCA_002080005.1 Gigantidas platifrons
AATCAACTGCTCAGATGCCACACATCTCTACTGATGACATATCTACAATCAATCAGCTGCTCAGATGCCACAAATTTCTACTGATGACATATCTACAATCAACTGCTCAGATGCCTCAAATTCCTACTGATGACATATCTACAATTAATCAGCTGCTCAGATGCCTGAAATTTCTACTGATGACATATATATAGTCAATGAGCTGCTCAGATGCCACACATTTCTACTGATGACATATCTACAATCAACAAGCTGCTGAGATGCCACAAATTTCTACTGATAACATATCTTCAATCAGCTGCGCAGATGGCAAAACTTTCTGCTGATGACATATCTATAATCAGCTGCTCAGATGCCACAAATTTCTACTGATGTCATATATTCAATCAGCTGCGCAGATGCCAAAACTTTCTATTGATGACATATCTATAATCAGCTGCTCAGATGCCACACATTTCTACTGATGAGATACCTACAATCAATTAGCTGCTCAGATGCCTCAAATTTATATTGATGACGTATATATAATCAATGAGCTGGTCAGATGCCTCGAAATATCTACAATACATTAGCTGATGAGACGCCACAATATCTACTGATGACATATCCACAATCAGCTGCTCAGATGCCACACTTCCCTACTGATGAGATATCTACAATCAGTCAGCTGCTCAGATGCCTCCAATTTCTACTGATGACATATATATAGCCAATGATCTGCTCAGATGCCACACATTTCTACTGATGACATATCTACAATCAACTGCTCAGATGCCTCAAATTTCTACTGATGACATAACTACGATTAATCAGCTGGTCAGATGCCTCAAATTTCTACTGATGACATATCTACAATCACTTAGCTGTATAGATGCCACAAATTGTTACTGATTACATAAATACTATCAATCAGCTGCTCAGGTGTCTCGAATTTCTACTGATGAAATATCTACAGTACATTAGCTGATCAGATGCCACAATTTCTACTGATGACATATCCACAATCAGCTGCTCAGATGCCACACATTTCTACTGAGGAGATATCTATAATCAATCAGCTACTCAGATGCCTCAAATTTCTACTGATGACATATCTATAATCAATGAGCTGCCCAGATGCCACACATTTCTAATGATGACATATCTACAATCACTTAGCTGTATAGATGCCACAAATTGTTACTGATTACATAAATACTATCAATCAGCTGCTCAGATGTCTCGAATTTCTACTGATGAAATATCTACAATACATTAACTGATCAGATGCCACAATTTCTACTGATGACATATCCACAATCAGCTGCTCAGATGCCACACATTTCTACTGATGAGATATCTACAATCAATCAGCTGCTCAGATGCCTCCAATTTCTACTGATAACATATCTACAATCAATGAGCTGCTCAGATGCCACAAATTTCTAATGACGACATATCTACAATCATTTAGGTGTATAGATGCTACAAATTGTTACTGATTACATAAATACTATCAATCAGCTGCTCAGATGCCTCGAATTTCTACTGATGACATATATATAGCCAATGATCTGCTCAGATGCCACACATTTCCACTTATGACATATCTACAATCAATCAGCAGCTCAGATGCCACAAATTTCTACTGATGACATATCTACAATCACCTGCAGAGATGCCACACATTTCTACTGATGCCATATCTACAATCAATCAGCTGTTCAGATGCCAAACATTTCTATTGATGACATATTAATAATCAGCTGCTCAGATGCTGCAAATTTCTACGTTTACATATCTACAATAAATCAGCTGCTCAGATTCCACACATTTCTACTGATGAAATATCTATAATCAGTCAGCAACTAAGATGCCACATATTTCTACTGATGACATATTTACAATTAATCAGCTACTCAGATGCCACCATTTTCTACTGATGACATATCTACAATCAATCAGCTGCTCAGATTCCACACATTTTTGCTGATGACATATCTACAATCAATCAGCTGCTCAGATCCCACAAATTTCAACTGATGACATATCTGCAATCAATCAGCTGCTAAGATGCCACAAATTTCTACTGATGACATATCCACAATCAGCTGCTCAAATGCCACACATTTCTACTGATGGGATATCTACAATCAATCAGCTGGTCAGATGCCTCAAATTTCTGCTGATGACATATCTACAATTAATCAGGGCTGGTCAGATGCCTCAAATTTCTACTGATGATATATATATAGTCAATGAGCTGCTCAGATGCCACACATTTCTACTGATGACATATCTACAATCAACCAGCTGCTCAGATGCCACAAATTTCTATTGATGACATATCTATAATCAGCTGCTCAGATGCTGCATATTTCTACTGATGACATATCTATAATAAATCAGCTGCTCAGATTCCACACATTTCTACTGATGAAATATCTATAATCAGTCAGCAACTAAGATGCCACATATTTCTACTGATGACATATTTACAATTAATCAGCTACTCAGCTGCCACCATTTTCTACTGATGACATATCTACAATCAATCAGCTGCTCAGATCCCACAAATTTCTACTGATGACATATCTACAATCAATCAGCTGCTAAGATGCCACAAATTTCTACTGATGACATATCCACAATCAGCTGTTCAGATGCCACACATTTCTACTGATGAGATATCTACAATCAATCAGCTGCTCAGATGCCACAAATTTCTACTGATGATATATCTACAATCAACTGCTCAGATGCCTCAAATTTCTACTGATGACATATCTACAATTAATCAGCTGGTCAAATGCCTCAAATTTCTACTGATGATATATATATATAGTCAATGAGCTGCTCAGATGCCACACATTTCTACTGATGACATATCTACAATCAACCAGCTGCTCAGATGCCACAAATTTCTATTGATGTCATATCTTCAATCAGCTGCGCAGATGCCAAAAGTTTCTACTGATGACATATCTATAATCAGCTGCTCAGATGCCACACATTTCTACTGATGAGATACCTACAATCAATTTGCTGCTCAGATGCCTCAAATTTCTACTGATGACGTATATATAATCAATCAGCTGCTCAGATGCCACAAATTTCTACTGATGACATATCTACAATCAATCAGCTCCACAGATTCCACACATTTCTGCTGATGACATATCTAGAATCAATCATCTGCTCAGAAGCAAGAAATGTCTACTGATGACATATCTACAATCAACTGATCAAATGCCACAAATTTCTATTGGTGACATATCCACAATCAGCTGCTCAGATGCCACACATTTCTACAGATGACATATCTACAATCAATCAGCAGCTCAGATTCCACACATTTGTACTGATGGCATATCCACAATCAGTTGCTCAGAAGCCACACATTTCTACTGATGATATATCTATAATCAATCATCTGCTCAGATGCCACACATTTCTACTGAAGACATATCTACAATCAGCTGCAGAGATGCCACACATTTCTACTGATGCCATATCTACAATCAATCAGCTGTTCAGATGCCCAAAATTTATATTGATGACATATCTATAATCAGCTGCTCAGATGCTACAAATTTCTACTGATGACATATCTACAATAAATCAGCAGCTCAGATGTCACACATTTCTACTGATGAAATACCTATAATCAGTCAGCTACTAAGATGCCACATATTACTACTGATGACATATCTACAAGCAATCAGCTGCTGAGATTCCCCACATTTTTGCTGATGACATATCTACAATCAATCAGCTACTCAGATCCCATAAATTTCTACTGATGACATATCTACAATCAATCAGCTGCTAAGATGCCACACATTTCTACTGATGACATATCTACAATCAACTTATCAGATGCCACAAATTTCTACTAATGACATATCTACAATCAATCAGCTGCTAAGATGCCACACATTTCTACTGATGACATATCTACAATCAACTTATCAGATGCCACAAATTTCTACTGATGACATATCCACAATCAGCTGCTCAGATGCCACATATTTATACTGATGACATATCTACAATCAATCAACTGATCAGATGCCACAAATTTATACTGATGACATATCAACAATCAGCTGCTCAAATGCCACCCATTTCTACTGATAAGATATCTACAATCAATCAGCTACTCAGATGCCTCAAATTTCTACTGATGACATATCTACAATCAATGAGCTGCTCAGATGCCACAAATTTCTAATGATGACATATCTACAATCACTTAGCTGTATATATGCCACAAATTGTTACTAATTACATAAATAATATCAATCAGCTGCTAAGATGCCTCGAATGTCTAATGATGAAATATCTACAATACATTAGCTGATCAGATGCCACAATTTCTACTGATGACATATCCACAATCAGCTGCTCAGATGCCACACATTTCTACTGATGAGATATCTACAATCAATCAGCTGCTCAGATGCCTCCAATTTCTACTGATAACATATCTACAATCAATGAGCTGCTCAGATGCCACAAATTTCTAATGACGACATATCTACAATCATTTAGGTGTATAGATGCTACAAATTGTTACTGATTACATAAATACTATCAATCAGCTGCTCAGATGCCTCGAATTTCTAATGATGAAATATCTACAATACATTAGCTGATCAGACGCCACAATATCTACTGATGACATATCTACAATAAATCGACTGCTCAGATGCCACACATTTCTACCTATGACATATCTACAATCAATCAGCTGCTCAGATGCCACAAATTTCTACTGATGACATATCTACAATCAACTGCTCAGATGCTTCAAATTTCTACTGATGACATATATATAGTCAATGAGCTGTTCAAATGCCAGACATTTCTACTGATGACATATCTACAATCAACAAGCTGTTCAGATGCCACAAATTTCAACTGATTTCATATCTTCAATCATCTGCGCAGATGCCAAAACTTTCTACTGATGACATATCTATAATCAACTGCTCAGAAGCCACACATTACTACTGATGAGATACCTACAATCAATTAGCTGCTCAGATACCTCAAATTTCGACTGATGACGTATATATAATCAATGAGCTGGTCAGAAGCCACACATTTCTTCTGATGACATATATACAATCAATCAGCTGATCAGATGCCACAAATTTCTACTGATGACATATCTACAATCAACTGTTCAGATGCCTCAAATTTCTACTGATGACATATCTACAATTAATCAGTTGGTCAGATGCCTCAAATTTCTACTGATGACATATCTACAATCACTTAGCTGTATAGATGCCACAAATTGTTACTGATTACATAAATACTATCAATCAGCTGCTCAGATGTCTCGAATTTCTACTGATGAAATATCTACAATACATTAGCTGATCAGATGCCACAATTTCTACTGATGACATATCCACAATCACCTGCTCAGATGCCACACATTTCTACTGATGAGATATTTACAGTACATTAGCTGATCAGATGCCACAATTTCTACTGATGACATATCCACAATCACCTGCTCAGATGCCACACATTTCTACCTATGACATATCTACAATCAATCAGCTGCTCAGATGCCACACATTTCTACTGATGACATATCTACAATCAGCTGCAGACATGCCATACATTTCTACTGATGCCATATCTACAATCAATCAGGTGTTCAGATGCGAAAAATATCTATTGATGACATATCTATAATCAGCTGCTCAGATTTCACACATTTATACTGATGAAATACCTATAATCAGTCAGCTACTAAGATGCCACATATTTATACTGACGACATATTTACAATTAATCAGCTACTCAGATGCCACAATTTTCTACTGATGACATATCTACAATCAATCAGCTGTTAAGATACCACAAATTTCTACTGATGACATATCCACAATCAGCTGCTCAGATTCCACACATTTTTGCTGATGACATATCAAGAATCAATCAGCTGCTCAGACCCCACTAATTTCTACTGATGACATATCTACAATCAATCAGCTGTTAAGATGCCACAAATTTCTACTGATCACATATCAACAATCAACTTATCATATGCCGCAAATTTCTACTGATCACATATCCAGAATCAGCTGCTCAGATGCCACACATTTCTACTGATGAGCTATCTACATTCAATCAGCTGCTCAGATGCCTCCAATTTCTACTGATGACATATATATAGCCATTGATCTGCTCAGATGCCACACATTTCTACCTATTACATATCTACAATCAATCATCTGCTCAGATGCCACAAATTTCTACTGATGACATATCTACAATCAACTGCTCAGATGCCTCAAATTTCTACTGATGACATATCTACAATTAATCAGCTGGTCAGATGCCTCAAATTTCTAATGATGATAGATATATAGTCAATGAGCTGCTCAGATGCCACACATTTCTACTGATAACATATCTACAATCAACCGGCTGCTCAGATGCCACAAATTACTACTGATGACATATCTACAATTAGCTGCAGAGTTGCCACACATTTCTACTGATGCCACATCTACAATCAATCAGCTGTTCAGATGCCAAAAATTTCTATTGATGACATATCTATAATCAGCTGCTCAGATGCTACAAATTTCTACTGATGACATATCTACATTAATTCAGCTGCTCAGATTCCACACATTTCTACTGATGAAATACCTATAATCAGTCAGCTACTAAGATGCCACATATTTCTACTGATGACATATTTACAATTAATCAGCTACTCAGATGCCACCATTTTCTACTGATGACATATCTACAATCAATCAGCTGCTCAGATTCCACACATTTTTGCTGATGACATATCTACAATCAATCAGCTGCTCAGATCCCACAAATTGCTACTGATGACATATCTACAATCAATCAACTGCTAAGATGCCACAAATTTCTACTAATGACATATCTACAATCAACTTATCAGATGCCACAAATTTCTACTGATGACATATCCACAATCAGCTGCTCAGATGCCACACATTTCTACTGATGCGATATCTACAATCAATCAGCTGCTCAGATGCCTCCAATTTCTCCTGATGACATATATATAGCCAATGATCTGCTCAGATGCCACACATTTCTACCTATGACATATCTACAATCAATCAGCTGCTCAGATGCCACAAATTTCTACTGATGACATATCAACAATCAACTGCTCAGATGCCTCAAATTTCTACTGATGACATATCTACAATTAATCAGCTGGTCAGATGCCTCAAATTTCTACTGATGATATATATATAGTCAATGAGCTGCTCAGATGCCAAAATTTTTTATTGATGACATATCTATACTCAGCTACTCAGATGCTACAAATGTATACTGATGACATATCGACAATAAATCAGCTGCTCAGATGCCACACATTTCTACAGATGAAATAGCTATAATCAGTCAGCTACTAAGATGCCACATATTTCTACTGATGACATATCTACACTCAATCAGCTGCTCAGATTCGACACATTTTTCCTGATGACATATCTACAATCAATCAGCTGCTCAGATCCCACAAATTTCTACTGATGACATATCTACAATCAATCAGCTGCTAAGATGCCACACATTTCTACTGATGACATATATACAATCAACTTATCAGATGCCACAAATTTCTACTGATGACATATCTACAATCAGCTGCTCAGATGCCACACATTTCTACTGAGGAGATATCTATAATCAATCAGCTACTCAGATGCCTCCAATTTCTACTGATGACATATATATAGCCAATGATCTTCTCAGATGACACACATCTCTACTGATGACATATCTACAATCAATCAGCTGCTCAGATGCCACAGGTTTCTAGTGATGACATATCTACAATCAACTGCTCAGATGCCTCAAATGTCTACTGATGACATATATATAGTCAATGAGCTGCTCAGATGCCACACATTTCTACTGATGACATATCTACAATCAACAAGCTGTTCAGATGCCAAGAATTTCTACTGATGACGTATATAAAATCAATGAGCTGGTCAGAAGCCACACATTTCGTCTGATGACATATATACAATCGACTACTCAGATGCCATACATTTCTACTGATGACATATCTACAATCAATCATCTGCTAGGATGCCACAAATTTCTACTGATGACATATCTACAATCAACTTATCAGATGCCACAAGTTTCTACTGATGACATATCCACAATCAGCTGCTCAGATGCCACACATTTCTACTGAGGAGATATCTATAATTAATCAGCTACTCAGATGCCTCAAATTTCTACTGATGACATATCTACAATCAATGAGCTGATCAGACGCCACACATTTATACTGATGACATATCAACAATCAGCTGCTCAGATGCCACACATTTCTACTGATGAGATATCTACAATCAATCAGCTACTCAGATGCCTCAAATTTCTACTGATGACATATCTACAATCAATGAGCTGCTCAGATGCCACAAATTTCTAATGATGACATATCTACAATTATTCAGCTAGTCAGATGCCTCAAATTTCAACTGATGACATATCTACAATCAATCAGCTGCACAGATGTCTCGAATTTCTACTGATGAAATATCTACAATACATTAGCTGATCAGATGCCACAATTTCTACTGATGACATATCCACAATCAGCTGCTCAGATGCCACATAATTCTACTGATGATATATCTACAATCAATCACCTGGTCAGATACCTCCAATTTCTACTGATGACATATATATAGCCAATGATCTGCTCAGATGCCACACATTTCTACCTATGAGATATCTACAATCAATCAGCTGCTCAGATGCCACACATTTCTACTGATGACATTTTTACAATCAACTGCTCAGATGCCACAAATTTCTACTGATGACATATCTACAATTATTCAGCTGGTCAGATGCCACACATTTCTACTGATGAGATACCTACAATCAATTAGCTGCTCAGATGCCTCAAATTTCTACTGATGACGTATATATAATCAATGAGCTGGTCAGAAGCCACACATTTCTTCTGATGACATATATACAATCAATCAGCTGATCAGATGCCCCACATTTCTACTGATGACATATCTAAAATCGACTGCTCATATGCCACAAATTTCTACTGGTGACATATCTACAATCAATCAGCTGCTAAGATGCCACAAATTTCTACTGATGACATATCTACAATCAACTTATCATATGCCACAAATTTCTACTGAAGACATATCCACAATCAGCTGCTCAGATGCCACACATTTCTACTGATGAGATATCTATAATCAATCAGCTACTCAGATGCCTCAAATTTCTACTGATGACATATCTACAATCAATCAACTAATCAGATGCCACAAATTTATACTAATGACATATCAACAATCAGCTGCTCAGATGCCACACATTTCTACTGATGATATATCTACAATCAGCTGCTCAGATGCCACACATTTCTACTGAGGAGATATCTATAATCAATCAGCTACTCAGATGCCTCAAATTTCTACTGATGACATATCTACAATCAATCAACTAATCAGATGCCACAAATTTCTACTGATGACATATCTACAATCAGCTGCAGAGATGCCACACATTTCTACTGATGCCATATCTACAATCAATCAGCTGTTTAGATGCCAAAAAATTATATTGATGACATATCTATAATCAGCTGCTCAGATGCTACAAATTTCTACTGATGACATATCTACAATAAATCAGCTGCTCAGATGCAACACATTTCTACTGATGAAATACCTATAATCAGTCAGCTACTAAGATGCCACATATTTCTACTGATGACATATTTACAATTAATCAGCTACTCAGATGCCACCATTATCAACTGATGACATATCTACAATCAATAAGCTGCTCAGATCCCACAAATGTCTACTGATGACATATCTACAATCAATCAGCTACTCAGATGCCACACAGTTCTACTGAGGAGATATCTATAATCAATCAGTTACTCAGATGCCTCAAAGTTCTACTGATGACATATCTACAATCAATCAACTGATCAGATGCCTCCAATTTCTACTGATGACATATATATAGCCAATGATCTGCTCAGATTCCGAACATCTCTACTAATGACATATCTACAATCAATCAGCTGCTCAGATGCCACAAATTTCTACTGATGACATATCTACAATCAACTGCTCAGATGCCTCAAATTTCTACTGATGACATATCTACAATTAATCAGCTGCTCAGATGCCTCACATTTCTACTGATGACATATCTACAATCAACCAGCTGCTCAGATGCCACAAATTTCTACTGATGACATATCTTCAATCAGCTGCGCAGATGCCAAAACTTTCTACTGATGACATATCTATAATCAGCTGCTCAGATGCCACACATTTCAACCGGTGACATATCTATGATCAATCAACTGCTCAGATTCCACAAATGTCTTCTGATGACATATTTCTGATCAATCAGCAGCTCATATTCCACACATTTCTACTGATGACATATCTACTATCAGCTGCCCAGATACCACACATTTCTGCTAATGACATATTTACATCAATCAGCAGTTGAGATGTCGGAAATGTCTATTGATGACATATCTACAATCAACTGCTCAGATTGCATACATTTTTACTGATGACATATATGCAATCAGATGTACAGATCCCACAAATATCTACTGATGACATATCTACAATCAATAAGCCGCTCAGATGCCACAAAGTTCTACTGATGACATATCTACAATCATTCAGCTTCTCAGATGCCACCCATTTCTATTGATGACATATCTACAATCAGCTGCACAGATGCCACATATTGCTACTGATGATATATCTACAATCAATCAGCTGTTCAGATGCGACATATTTCTATTGAAGACATATCTATAATCAGCTGCTCAGATGCCACAAATTTCTACTGATGACATATCTACAATCAATCAGCTGCTCAGATTCCACACATTTTTGCTGATGACATATCAACAATCAATCAGCTCCTCAGATCCCACACATTTCTACTGATGACATATCTACAATCAACTTATCAGATGCCACAAATTTCTACTGATTACATAACCACATTCAGCTGCTCAGATGCCACACATTTCTACTGATGAAATATCTACAATCAATCAGCTGCTCAGATGCCTCCAATTTCTACTGATGACATATATATAGACAATGATCTGCTCAGATGCCACACATTTCTACCTATGTATATCTACAATCAATCAGCTGCTCAGATGCCACACATTTCTACTGATGACATATCTACAATTAATCAGCTGGTCAGATACCTCAAATTTCTACTGATGATATATATATATAGTCAATGAGCTGCTCAGATGTCACACATTTCTACTGATTATATATCTACAATCAACCAGCTGCTCAGATGCCACAAATTTCTACTGATGTCATATCTTCAATCAGCTGCGCAGATGCCAAAAGTTTATACTGATGACATATATATAATCAGCTGCTCAGATGGCACACATTTCTACTGATGAGATACATACAATCAATTAGCTGCCCAGATGCCTCAAATTTCTACTGATGACGTATATATAATCAATCAGCTACTCAGATGCCACAAATTTCTACTGATGACATATGTAAAATCGACTGCTCAGATTCCACACATTTCTGCTGATGACATATCTAGAATCAATCATCTGCTCAGATGCAAGAAATGTCTACTGATGACATATCTACAATCAACTGATCAAATGCCACAAATTTCTATTGGTGACATATCCACAATCAGCTGCTCAGATGACACACATTTCTACTGATGACATATCTACAATCAATCAGCAGCTCAGATTCCACACATTTCTACTGATGGCATATCCAAAATCAGTTGCTCAGATGCCACACATTTCTACTGATGACATATCAACAATCTATCAGCTGTTCAGATGCCACAAAGTTCTAATGATGACACATCTACCATCAATCAGCTGTTCAGATGCCACACATTTCTACTGATGATATATCTACAATCAATCATCTGCTCCGATGCCACAAATTTCTACTGATGACATATCTACAATCAGCTGCAGAGATGCCACACATTTCTACTGATGTCATATCTACAATAAATCAGCTGTTCAGATGAGAAAAATTTCTATTGATGACATATCTATAATCAGCTGCTCAGATCCTACAAATTTCTACTGATGACATATCTACAATAAATCAGCTGCTCAGATGCCACACATTTCTACTGATGAAATACCTATAATCAGTCAGCTACTAAGATGCCACATATTTCTGCTGATGACATATCTACAATCAATCAGCTGCTAAGATTCCACACATTTTTGCTGATGACATATCTACAATCAATCAGATGCTCAGATCCCACAAATATCTACTGATGACATATCTACAATCAATCAGCTGCTAAGATGCCACAAATTTCTACTGATGACATATCTACAATCAACTTATCAGATGCAACAAATTTCTACTGATGACATATCTACAATCAGCTGCTCAGATACCGCACATTTCTACTGAGGAGATATCTATAATCAATCAGCTACTCAGATGCCTCAAATTTCTACTGATGACATATATATAGCCAATGATCTGCTCAGATGACACACATCTCTACTGGTGACATATCTACAATCAATCCGCTGCTCAGATGCCACAAATTTCTACTGATGACATATCTACAATCAACTGCTCAGATGCCTCAAATTTCTACTGATGACATATCTACTATCTACCAGCTGCTCAGATGCCACAAATTTCTACTGATGACATTTCTTCAATCAGCTGCGCAGATGCCAAAACTTTCTACTGATGACATATCTAAAATCAGCTGCTCAGATGCCACACATTTCTACTTATGAGATACCTACAATCAATCAGCTGCTCAGATGCCTCCAATTTCTACTGATGACATATATATA
>MJUT01037418.1:54599-65492 GCA_002080005.1 Gigantidas platifrons
CTACTGATGACATATCTACAATTAATCAGCTGCTCAGATGCCTCAAATTTCTATTGATGACATATATATAGTCAATGAGCTGCTCAGATGCCACACATTTCTACTGATGACATATCTACAATCAACAAGTTGCTCAGATGCCACAAATTTCTACTGATGACATATCTTCAACCAGCTGCGCAGATGCCAAAACTTTCTACTGATGACATATCTATAATCAGCTGCTCAGATGCCACACATTTCTACTGATGAGATAACTACAATCAATTAGCTCCTCAGATGGCTCAAATTTCTATTGATGACGTATATATAATCAATGAGCTTGTCAGAAGCCACACATTTCTTCTGATGACATATATACATTCAATCATCTGGTCAGATGCCACAAACTTCTACTGATGACATATCTACAATCGACTGCTCAGAGGCCAAAAATTTCTACTGATGACATATCTACAATCGACTGCTCAGGTGCCTCAAATTTCTACTGATGACATATCTACAATCAATCAACTGATCAGATGCCACAAATTTATACTGATGACATATCAACAATCAGCTGCTCAGATGCCACATATTTCTACTGATGAGATATCTACAATCAATCAGCTACTCAGATGCCTTAAATTTCTACTGATGACATATCTGCAATCAATGAGCTGCTCAGATGCCACAAATTTCTAATGATGACATATCTACAATCACTTTGATGTATAGATGCAACAAATTGTTACTGATTACATAAATATTATCAATCACCTGCTCAGATGCCTCGAATTTCTAATGATGAAATATCTACAATACATTAGCTGATCAGATGCCACAATTTCTACTGATGACATATCCACAATCAGCTGCTCAGATGCCACAAATTTCTACTGATGACATATCCACAATCAGCTGCTCAGATGCCACACATTTCTACTGAGGATATATCTATAATCAATCAGCTACTAAGGTGCCTCAAATTTCTACTGATGACATATCTACAATCAATCAAGTGATCAGATGCCACAAATTTATACTGATGACATATCAACAATCAACTGCTCAGATGCCACACATTTCTACTGATGAGATATCTACAATCAATCAGCTGCTCAGATTCCTCAAATTTCTACTGATGACATATCTACAATCAATGAGCTGCTCAGATGCCACAAATTTCTAATGACGACATATCTACAATCATTTAGGTGTATAGATGCCACAAATTGTTACTGATTACATAAACACTATCAAAAGCTGCTCAGATGCCTCCAATTTCTAATGATGAAATATCTACAATACATTAGCTGATCAGATGCCACAATTTCTACTGATGACATATCCACAATCAGCTGCTCGGATGCCACACATTTCTACTGATGAGATATCTACAATCAATCAGCTGCTCAGATGCCTCCAATTTCTACTGATGACATATATATATAGCCAATTATCTGCTCAGATACCACACATATCTACTGATGACATATCTACAATCAACTGCTCAGGTGCCTAAAATTTCTACTGATGACATATCTACAATTACTCAGCTGCTCAGGTGCCTCAAATTTCTACTGATGACATATATGTAGTCAATGAACTGCCCAGATGCCACACATTTCTACTGATGACATATCTACAATCAACCAGCTGCTCAGATGCCACAAATTTCTACTGATGACATTTCTTCAATCAGCTGCGCAGATGCCAAAACTTTCTACTGATGACATATCTAAAATCAGATGCTCAGATGCCACACATTTCTACTGATGAGATACCTACAATCAATCAGCTGCTCAGATGCCTCCAATTTCAACTGATGACATATATATATATAGCCAATGATCTGCTCAGATACCACACATATCTACTGATGACATATCTACAATCAATCAGCTGCTCAGATGCCACAAATTTCTACTGATGACATATCTACAATCAACTGCTCAGATGCCTCAAATTTCTACTTATGACATATCTACAATTACTCAGCTGCTCAGATGCCTCAAATTTCTACTGATGACATATATATAGTCAATGAGCTGCTCAGATGGCACACATTTCTACTGATGACATATCTACTATCTACCAGCTGCTCAGATGCCACAAATTTCTACTGATGACATTTCTTCAATCAGCTGCGCAGATGCCAAAACTTTTTACTGATGACATATCTAAAATCAGCTGCTCAGATGCCACACATTTCTACTGAGGAGATACCTACAATCAATCAGCTGCTCAGATGCCTCCAATTTCTACTGATGACATATATATAGCCAATGATCTGCTCAGATACCACACATATCTACTGATGACATATCTACAATCAATCAGCTGCTCAGATGCCACAAATTTCCACTGATGACATATCTACAATCAACTGCTCAGATGCCTCAATTTTCTACTTATGACATATCTACAATTACTCAGCTGCTCAGATGCCTCAAATTTCTACTGATGACATATATATGGTCAATGAGCTGCTCAGATGCCACACATTTCTACTGATGACATATCTACTATCTACTAGCTGCTCAGATGCCACAAATTTCTACTGATGACATTTCTTCAATCAGCTGCGCAGATGCCAAAACTTTCTACTGATGACATATCTAAAATCAACTGCTCAGATGCCTCAAATTTCTACTTATGACATATCTACAATTACTCAGCTGCTCAGATGCCTCAAATTTCTACTGATAACATATATATAGTCAATGAGCTGCTCAGATGCCACACATTTCTACTGATAACATATCTACTATCTACCAGCTGCTCAGATGCCACAAATTTCTACTGATGACATTTCTTCAATCAGCTGCGCAGATGCCAAAACTTTCTACTGATGACATATCTACAATCAACTGCTCAGATGCCTCAAATTTCTACTGATGACATATATATAGTCAATGAGCTGCTCAGATGCCACACATTTCTACTGATGACATATCTACTATCAACCAGCTGCTCAGATGCCACAAATTTCTACTGATGACATTTCTTCAATCAGCTGCGCAGATGCCAAAACTTTCTACTGATGACATATCTAAAATCAGCTGCTCAGATGCCACACATTTCTACTGATGAGATACCTACAATCAATCAGCTGCTCAGATGCCTCAAATTTCTACTGATGACGTATATATAATAAATGAGCTGGTCAGAAACCACACATTTCTTCTGATGACATATATACAATCAATCAGCTGATCAGATGCCACAAATTTCAACTTATGACATATCTACAATCGACTGCTCAGATGCCACAAATTTCTACTGATGACATATCTGCAGTTAATCAGCTGCTCAGAAGCCAACAATTTCTACTGATGACATATTTATAATCAATCAGCTGCTCAGATGCCACAAATGTATACATACTCGAGTTTTTGGTTTTGATTGAGAACATATTTGTTATGTTTGGTAGACGTCTTTTTCAACAGACAGTCGGCACACCTATGGGATCAAACTGTGCTCCTCTTCTGGCCGGCTTGTTCCTTTATTCGTATGGGGCATACTTCATTGTAATAATGTAAGCAATCGTGTTGTCTCTTCTTCTTTGATATACGGATTCTGATTACCTCTTTGGTATCTTCAAACTCTTCTTACAAAATAGTATGAACACAATTAATGCAGGAGTTGAGCTTGTCTATGGTGGCTATCATAGACAATGCGGGGATGTAATTAGAGCCATGTGAATAGTTGTTGAGTTCATCAATTAATTGTTATTATCATTATTATTTTAATTTATGTTGAGGTTCTTTGGTTTCCATGCGCAAAAAGATTTTTAAATTCATTGGCTTTCAAATATGTTTGCCTTGATCCTAACTGATGCAGTTTATTTCAGAAATGCATTAAGATTGATATCAATGGGTAAATACCTCTGCTAGTGACCTAGTTCTCCACGAAACAATCATCTGTTCATTAGTCACCGTTGCAGCATTGGCATGTTCTATTAGATGTATTTTTTATCGAAATTTACAGTTCATATATAATGAATTTTTTATTAAGCATAATGTTATATTCCCTTTTGTATATGAGGCTGATCTTAGCCATCCTATTGAGGCCGTTTTGTTTTAAATCAATTGGCTTTCAAATATTTTGGCTGTCGAATGTTATTCAAGATGACATATCTCCAAACGGCTGCTCAGACGTCACAAATTTATACAGATGGCATATCTACAATCAGCTGTTCAGGTGTCACAAAAGTCTGCTGATGACATATCTACAATCAGCTCCTCAGATGTCACAAATTTCTACTGAATACATATCTATAATCAATCAGCTGCTCAGACGCCACAAATGTTCATTGATGACATATTTAAAATCAACCAGATGCTCAGATGCCACAAATTTCTACTGATAACACATCTATAATCAGCTGCTCACATGCTACAAATGTCTACTGATGACATATCTACAATCAGCTGTTCAGGAGCCACAAATTTCTACTGATGATATATCTATAATCAGCGGCTCACATGCTATAAATTTCTACTGATGAAATATCTACAATCAATCAGTTGCTCAGATGCCACAAATTTATACTGATGACATATCTACAAACAGCTTCGCACATGCCACAAATTTCTACTGATGACATATCTACAAACAGCTGCTAGATGACATACATTTACACTGATGACATATCTGCAATCAGCTCCTCAAACGCCACACATTTCTACTGAATACATATCTATAATGATTCAGCTGCTCAGATGCCACATATTAATATTTATGTCATATCTATAATCAATCATCTGCGTAGATACCACAAATTTCTCCTGATCGCATGTCTACAATCAGCTGTTCAGATGCCACAAATGTCTACTGATGACATATCTACAATCAACTGTTCAGATGGCACTCATTTTTACTGATGACATATCTACAATCAATCAGTTGCTCAGATGCCACAAGCTTCTACTGATGACATATCTACAAACAGCTGCACAGATGGCACACATTTCTACTGATGACATATCCACAATAAATCAGCTGTTCAGATGCCACAAATTTCTACTGATGACATATCTACAATCTATCAGCCGCTCAGACGCAACACATTTCTACTGATGACATATTTATATTCCAATGCTCACATGCTACAAATTTCTACTGATTACATATCTACAATCAATCAGCTGTTCAGATTCCACACATTGCCATTGCTGACATATCCAAAATCAATCAGCTCCTCAGATGCCACAAATTTCTACTCAATGCATATCTATAATCAATCAGCTGCTTAGATGCCACATATTTGCACTGATGACATATCTATATTCAATCAGCTGCGTAGATGCCACAAACTTCTACTGCTCACATATCTAAAATCAGCTGTTCAGATGCACCAATTTCTACTGATGACATATCTATGATCAGCTGCTCACATGCTACAAATTTCTACTGATGACCTATCTACAATCAGCTGTTCAGATGCCAGAAATTTTTACTGGTGACATATCTATAATCAGCTGCTCACATGCTACAAATTTCCACTGATGACATATCTACAATCAATCAGCTGATCAGACGCCACAAATTTCTACTGATAACATATCTACAATCAATCACGTGCTGAGATGCCACAAATTTCTACTGATGACATATCTACAATCATCCAGCAGCTCAGATGCCACAAATTTATACTGATGACATATCTACAATCAGCTGTTCAGATGCCACAAATTTCTACTGATGATATATCTACAATCAATCAGTTGTTCAGATGCCACAAATGTCTACTGATGACATATCTACAATCAACTGCACAGATGGCACATATTGCTACTGATGACATATCCACAATAAATCAGCTGTTCAGATGCCACAAATGTCTACTGATGACATATCTACAATCTATCAGCTGCTCAGTCGCAACAAATTTCTACTGATGACATATTTATAATCAGGTGGTCACATGCTACTCATTTCTACTGATTACATATCTACAATCAATCAGCTGTTCACATGCCACACATTTCTATTGATGACATATCCAAAATCAATCAGTTGCTCAGATGCCATACAATTCTAATGATGACATATCTACAATCTGCTGCTCAGATGCCACAAATTTATACTGATGACAAATCTACAATTAGCTCCTCAGATGCCACAAATTTCTACTCAATGCATATATATAATCAATCAGCTGCTCAGATGGCACATATTTGTACTGATCACATATCTATATTCAATCAGCTGCATGGATGCCACAAACTTCTACTGCTCACATATCTACAATCAGCTGTTCAGATACCACAAATTTCTACTGATGACATATATATGATCAGCTGCTCACATGCTACAAATTTCTACTGATGACCTATCTACAATCAGCTGTTCAGATGCCAGAAATTTCTACTGATGACATATCTATAATCAATTGCTCACATGCTACAAATTTCCACTGATGACATATTTACAATCAATCAGTTGCTCAGATGCCACAAATGTCTACTGATGACATATCTACAATTAGCTGCACAGATGGCACACATTTTTACAGATGACATATCCACAATAAATTAGCTGCTCCGATGCCGCAAATTTCTACTGATGACATATCAACAATCAGCTGTTCAGATGCCACACATTTCTAATGAAGACATATCTTCAATCAGCTGCACAGATACCACAAATTTCTACTGATGACATATCTACAATCAATCAGCTGCTCAGATACCACACATTTCTACTGATGACATATCAACAATCAGTTGCTCAGATGCCACACATTTCTACTGATGACATATCAACAATCAATCAGCTGTTCAGATGCCACAATGTTCTAATGATGACATATCTACAATCAAAGATCTGCTCAGATGCCACACATTTCTACTGATGATATATCTACAATCAATCATCTGCTCAGATGCCACAAATTTCTACTGATGACATATCTACAATCAGCTGCAGAGATGCCACACATTTCTACTGATGTCATATCTACAATCAATCAGCTGTTCAGATGCCAAAAATTTCTATTGATGACATATCTATAATCAGCTGCTCAGATTCTAAAATTTCTACTGATGACATATCTACAATAAATCAGCTGCTCAGATGCAACACATTTCTACTGATGAAATATCTATAATCAATCCGCTACTAAGATGCCACAAATTTATACTGATGACATATTTACAATTAATCAGCTACTCAGATGCCACCATTTTCTACTGATGACATATCTACATCCAATCAGCTGCTCAGATTCCACACATTTCTGCTGATGACATATCTACAATCAATCAGCTGCTCAGATCCCACAAATTTCTACTGATGACATATCTACAATCAATCAGCTGCTAAGATGCCACAAAGTTCTACTGATGACATATCTACAATCAGCTTATCAGATGCCACAAATTTCTAATGATGACATATCTACAATCAATGATCTGCTCAGATGCCACACATTTCTACTGATGATATATCTACAATCAATCATCTGGTCAGATGCCACAAATTTCTACTGATGACATATCTACAATCAGCTGCAGAGATGCCACACATTTCTACTGATACCATATCTACAATCAATCAGCTGTTCAGATGCCAAACATTTCTATTGATGACATATCTATAATCAGCTTCTCAGGTGATACAAATGTCTACTGATGAAATATCTACAATCAGCTGTTCAGATGGCACACATTTTTACTGATGACATATCTACAATCAATCAGTTGCTCAGATGCCACACATTTCTACTGATGACATATCTACAATCGGCTGCACAGATGGAACACATTTCTACTGATGACATATCCACAATAAATCAGCTGTTCAGATGCCACAAGTTTCTACTGATGACATATCTACAATCTATCAGCTGCTAAGATGCCACAAATTTCTACTGATGACATATCTACAATCAGCTTATCAGATGCCACAAATTTCTAATGATGACATATCTACAATCAATGATCTGCTCAGATGCCACACATTTCTATTGATGATATATCTACAATCAATCATCTGGTCAGATGCCACAAATTTCTACTGATGACATATCTACAATCAATCAGCTGTTCAGATGCCAAACATTTCTATTGATGACATATCTATAATCAGCTTCTCAGGTGATACAAATGTCTACTGATGAAATATCTACAATACATTAGCTGATCAGATGCTACAATTTCTACTGATGACATATACACAATCAGCTGCTCAGATGCCACACATTTCTACTGATGAGATATCTACAATCAATGAGCTGTTCAGATGCCTCCAATTTCTACTGATGACATATATATATATAGCCAATGATCTGCTCAGATGCCAAACATATCTATTGATGACAGATCTACAATCAATCAGCTGATCAAGATGACATATTTACAAACGGCTGCTCAGACGTCACAAATTTCTACTGATGGCATATCTACAATCAGCTGTTCAGGTGCCACAAAAGTCTACTGATGAAATATCTACAATCAGCTCTTCAGATGTCACAAATTTCTACTGAATATATATCTATAATCAATCAGCTGCTCAGACGCCAAAAATGTTTACTGATGACATATTTAAAATCAATCAGCTGCTCAGATGCTACACATTTCTACTGATGACATATCTATAATCAGCTGCTCACATGCTACAAATGCCTACTGATGACATATCTTCAATCAGCTGTTCAGGTGCCACAAATTTCTACTGATGATATATCTATAATCAGCAGCTCACATGCTACAAATTTCCACTAATGACATATCTACAATCAATCAGTTGCTCAGATGCCACACATTTCTACTGATGACATATCTACAAACAGCTGCTCACATGCCAGAAATTTCTACTGATGACATCTTTACAATCAGTATCTCAGATGCCAAAAAATTATACTGGTGACATATCTACAAACAGCTGCTCAGATGCCACAAATTTATACTGATATATCTATAATCAGTTGCTCAGATGCCAAAAAAATATACTGATGACATATCTACAAATAGCTGCTCAGATGCCATAAATTTACACTGATGACATATCTGCAATCAGCTCCTCAGAAGCCACAAATATCTACTGAAAACATATCAATAATGATTCAGCTTCTCAGATTCCACATATTATTATTGATGTCATATCTATAATCAATCATCTGCGTAGATGCCACAAATTTCTACTGATCGCATGTCTACAATCAGCTTCTCAGATGCCACAAATGTCTACTGATGACATATCTACAATCAGCTGTTCAGATGGCACACATTTTTACTGATGACATATCTACAATCAATCAGTTGCTCAGATGCCACACATTTCTACTGATGACATATCTACAATCGGCTGCACAGATGGAACACATTTCTACTGATTACATATCCACAATAAATCAGCTGTTCAGATGCCACAAGTTTCTACTGATGACATATCTACAATCTATCAGCTGCTCAGACGGAACAAATTTCTACTGATGACATATTTATATTGAGGTGCTCACATGCCACAAATGTCTACTGATTACATATCTACAATCAATCAGATGTTACGATGCCACACATTTCTATTGATGATATATCAAAAATCAATCAGTTGCTCAGATGCCATACGATTCTACTGATGACATAACTACAATCTGCTGCTCAGATTCTACAAATTTCTACTGATGACATATCTACAATAAATCAGCTGCTCAGATGCCACACATTTCTACTGATGAAATATCTATAATCAATCCGCTACTAAGATGCCACAAATTTCTACTGATGACATATTTACAATTAATCAGCTACTCAGATGCCACCATTTTCTACTGATGACATATCTACAACCAATCAGCTGCTCAGATGCCACACATTTCTGCTGATGACATATCTACAATCAATCAGCTGCTCATATCCCACAAATTTCTACTGATGACATATCTACAATCAATCAGCTGCTAAGATGCCACAAATTTCTACTGATGACATATCTACAATCAGCTTATCAGATGCCACAAATTTCTAATGATGACATATCTACAATCAATGATCTGCTCAGATGCCACACATTTCTACTGATGATATATCTACAATCAATCATCTGGTCAGATGCCACAAATTTCTACTGATGACATATCTACAATCAATCAGCTGTTCAGATGCCAAACATTTCTATTGATGTCATATCTATAATCAGCTGCTCAGGTGATACAAATTTCTACTGATGAAATATCTATAATACATTAGCTGATCAGATGCCACAATTTCTACTGATGACATATACACAATCAGCTGCTCAGATGCCACACATTTCAACTGATGAGATATCTACAATCAATGAGCTGCTCAGATGCCTCCAATTTCTACTGATGACATATATATATATATATATAGCCAATGATCTGCTCAGATGCCACACATATCTATTGATGACATATCTACAATCAATCAGCTGATCTAGATGACATATCTACAAACGGCTGCTCAGACGTCACAAATTTATACTGATGGCATATCTACAATCAGCTGCTCAGGTGCCACAAAAGTCTACTGATGAAATATCTACAATCAGCTCCTCAGATGTCACAAATGTCTACTGAATATATATCTATAATCAATCAGCTGCTCAGATGCCACAAATGTTTACTGATGACATATTTAAAATCAATCAGCTGCTCAGATGCCACACATTTCCACTGATGACATATCTATAATCAGCTGAGCACATGCTACAAATGCCTACTGATGACATATCTTCAATCAGCTGTTCAGTTGCCACAAATTTCTACTGATGATATATCTATAATCAGCAGCTCACATGCTACAAATTTCCACTGATGACATATCTACAATCAATCAGTTGCTCAGATGCACACATTTCTACTGATGACATATCTACAAACAGCTGCTCACATGCCAGAAATTTCTACTGATGACATCTCTACAATCAGTATCTCAGATG
>MJUT01037418.1:66204-83039 GCA_002080005.1 Gigantidas platifrons
ATTTCTATTGATGACATATCTATAATCAGCTGCTCAGATTCTACAAATTTCTACTGATGACATATCTACAATAAATCAGCGTCTCAGATGCCACACATTTCTACTGATGAAATATCTATAATCAATACGCTACTAAGATGAGACCATTTTCTACTGATGACATATCTACAACCAATCAGCTGCTCAGATTCCACACATTTCTGCTGATGACATATCTACAATCAATCAGCTGCTCAGATCCCACAAATTTCTACTGATGTCATATCTACAATCAATCAGCTGCTAAGATGCCACAAATTTCTACTGATGACATATCTACAATCAGCTTATCAGATGCCACAAATTTCTAATGATGACATATCTACAATCAATGATCTGCTCAGATGCCACACATTTCTACTGATGATATATCTACAATCAATCATCTGGTCAGATGCCACAAATTTCTACTGATGATATATCTACAATCAGCTGCAGAGATGCCACATATTTCTACTGATGCCATATCTACAATCAATCAGCTGTTCAGATGCCAAACATTTCTATTGATGACATATCCATAATCAGCTGCTCAGGTGATACAAATTTCTATTGATGAAATATCTACAATACATTAGCTGATCAGATGCCACAATTTCTACTGATGACATATACACAATCAGCTGCTCAGATGCCACACATTTCTACTGATGAGATATCTACAATCATTGAGCTGCTCAGATGCCTCCAATTTCTACTGATGACATATATATATATAGCCAATGATCTGCTCAGATGCCACATATATCTATTGATGACATATCTACAATCAATCAGCTGATCAAGATGACATATCTACAAACGGCTGCTCAGACGTCACAAATTTATACTGATGGCATATCTACAATCAGCTGTTCAGGTACCACAAAAGTCTACTGATGAAATATCTACAATCAGCTCCTCAGATGTCACAAATTCCTCCTGAATATATATCTATAATCAATCAGCTGCTCAGACGCCACAAATGTTTACTGATGACATATTTAAAATCAATCAGCTGCTCATATGCCACAAATTTCTACTGATGACATATCTATAATCAGCTGCTCACATGCTACAAATGCCTACTGATGACATATCTTCAATCAGTTGTTCAGGTGCCACAAATTTCTACTGATGATATATCTATAATCAGCAGCTCACATGCTACAAATTTCCACTGATGACATATCTACAATCACTCAGTTGCTCAGATGCCACACATTTCTACTGATGACATATCTACAAACAGCTGCTCACATGCCAGAAATTTCTACTGATGACATCTCTACAATCAGTATCTCAGATGACAAAAAATTATACTGGTGACATATCTACAAACAGCTGCTCAGATGCCACAAATTTATACTGATATATCTATAATCAGTTGCTCAGATGCCAAAAAAATATACTGATGACATATCTACAAACAGCTGCTCAGATGCCATAAATTTACACTGATGACATATCTGCAATCAGCTCCTCAGACGCCACAAATTTCTACTGAAAACATATCAATAATGATTCAGCTTCTCAGATTCCACATATTATTATTGATGTCATATCTATAATCAATCATCTGCGTAGATGCCACACATGTCTACTGATGACATATCTACAATCAGCTGTTCAGATGGCACACATTTTTACTGATGACATATCTACAATCAATCAGTTGCTCAGATGCCACACATTTCTACTGATGACATATCTACAATCGGCTGCACAGATGGCACACATTTCTACTGATGACATATCCATAATAAATCAACTGTTCAGATGCCACAAGTTTCTACTGATGACATATCTACAATCTATCAGCTGCTCAGACGGAACAAATTTCTACTGATGACATATTTATATTGAGGTGCTCACATGCCACAAATGTCTACTGATTACATATCTACAATCAATCAGCTCTTACGATGCCACACATTTCTATTGATGATATATCCAAAATCAATCAGTTGCTCAGATGCCATACGATTCTACTGATGACATAACTACAATCTTCTGCTCAGATGCCACACATTTATACTGATGACATATCTACAATAAGCTCCTCAGATGCCACAAATTTCTACTCAATGCATATCTACAATCAGCTGTTCAGATGCACAAACATTCTACTGATGACATATCTATGATCAGCTGTTCACATGCTACAAATTTCTACTAATGATCTATCTATACAATCAGCTGTTCAGATACCAGAAATTTCTACTGATGACATATCTATAATCAGCTGCTCAAATGCTACAAATTTCCACTGATGACATATCTACAATCAATCAGTTGCTCAGATGCCACAAATTTCTACTGATGACATATCTACAATCAGCTGTTCAGATGGCACAAATTTTTACTGATGACATATCTACAATCAATCAGTTGCTCAGATGCCACACATTTCTACTGATGACATATCTAAAATCGGCTGCACAGATGGCACACATTTCTACTGATGACATATCCACAATAAATAAGATGTTCAGATGCCACAAGTTTCTACTGATGACATATCTACAATCTATCAGCTGCTCAGACGGAACAAATTTCTACTGATGACATATTTATATTCAGGTTCTCACATGCCACAAATGTCTACTGATGACATATCCAAAATCAATCAGTTGCTCAGATGCCATACAATCTACTGATGAGATATCTACAATCTGCTGCTCAGATACCACAAATTTATACTGATGACATATCTACAATCAGCTCCTCAGATGCCACATATTTCTACTCAATGCATATCTATAATCTATCAGCTGCTCAGATGACGCATATTTGTACTGATGACATATCTATATTCAATCAGCTGCATAGATGCCACAAATTTCTACTGATCACATATCTACAATCAGCTGTTCAGATGCCACAAATTTCTACTGATGACATATCTACAATCAGCTGTTCAGATGCACAAATTTCTACTGATGACATATCTATGATCAGCTGCTCACATGCTACAAATTTCTACTGATGACTTATCTATACAATCAGCTGTTCAGATGCCAGAAATTTCTACTGATGACATATCTATAATCAGCTGCTCATATGCTACAAATTTCCACTGATGACATATCAACAATCAATCAGTTGCTCAGATGCCACACATTTCTACTGATGACATATCTACAATTAGCAGCACAGATGGCACACATTTTTACTGATGACATATCCACAATAAATTAGCTGCTCAGATGCCGCAAATTTCTGCTGATGACATATCTACAATCAGCTGCTCAGATACCACAAATTTCTACTGATGACATATCTACAATCAATCAGCTGATCAGACACCACAAATTTCTACTGATGACATATCTACAATCATCCAGCAGCTCAGATGCCACAAATTTATACTGATGACATATCTACAATCAGCTGTTCAGATGTCACAAATGTTTACTGATGACATGTCTACAATCAGCTCCTCAGATGCCAAAAATGTCTCCTCAATGCATATTTATAATCAATCAGCTGCTCAGATGCCACGTATTTGTACTGATGACATATCTATATTCGATCAGTTGCGTAGATGCCACAAATTTCTACTGATGACATATCTACAATCACCTGCTGAGGTACCAAACATTTCTACTGATGACATATCTACAATCAGATGTTCAGATGCCACACATTTCTACTGATAACATATATATGACCAGCTGCTCACATGCTACAAATTTCCACTGATGACAAATCTACAATCAATCAGTTGCTCAGATACCACAAATGTCTACTGGTGACATATCCACAATCAGCTGTTCAGATGCAAAATTTCTATTGATGACATATCTATGATCAGCTGCTCACATGCTACAAATTTCTACTGATGACCTATCTATACAATCAGCTGTTCAGATGCCAGAAATTTCTAATGATGACATATCTATAATCAGCTGCTCACATGCTACAAATTTCCACTTATGACATATCTACAATCAGCTGTTCAGATGCCACACATTTCTACTGATAACATATCTGTGACCAGCTGCTCACATGCTACAAATTTCCACTGATGACAAATCTACAATCAATCAGTTGCTCAGATGCCATAAATGTCTACTGGTGACATATCCACAATCAGCTGTTCAGATGCAAAATTTCTATTGATGACATATCTATGATCAGCTGCTCACATGCTACAAATTTCTACTGATGACCTATCTATACAATCAGCTGTTCAGATACCAGAAATTTCTAATGATGACATATCTATAATCAGCTGCTCACATGCTACAAATTTCCACTGATGACATATCTACAATCAATCAGTTGCTCAGATGCCAAATATTTCTACTGATGACATATCTATAATCAGCTGCTCACATGCTACAAATTTCTACTGATGACATATCTACAGTCAGCTGCTCAGATACCAGAAATCTCTACTGATGACATATCTACAATCAATCAGCTGATCAGACGCCACAAATTTCTACAGATGACATATCTACAATCAATCAACTGCTCAGCTCCCACAAATGTCTACTGATGACATATCTACAATCAATGACGTGCTGAGATGCCACAAATTTCTACTGATGACATATCTACAATCATCCAGCAGCTCAGATGCCACAAATTTATACTGATGACATATCTACAATCAGCTGTTCAGATGCCACAAATTTTTACTGATGACACATATACAATCAGCTGTTCAGATGCCACAAATTTCTACTGATGATATATCTACAATCAATGAGTTGCTCAGATGCCACAAATTTCTACTGATGACATATCTACAATCAACTGCACAGATGGCACACATTTCTACTGATGACATATTCACAATAAATCAGCTGTTCAGATGCCACAAATTTCTACTGATGACATATCTACAATCTATCAGATGCTCAGGCCCAACAAATTTATACTGATGACATATTTATAATCAGGTGCTCACATGCCACAAATTTCTATTGATTACATATATACAATCAATCAGCTGTCCAGATGCCACACATTTATATTGATGATATATCCACAATCAATCAGTTATACCGATGACAAAAAATTCTACTGATGAGATATGTACAAACTGCTGCTCAGATGCCACAAATTTCTACTCAATGCATATATATAATCAATCAGCTGCTCAGATGGCACATATTTGTACTGATGACATATCTATATTCAATCAGCTGCGTGGATGCCACAAACTTCTACTGCTCAGATATCTACAATCAGCTGTTCAGATACCACAAATTTCTACTGATGACATATCTATGATCAGCTGCTCACATGCTACAAATTTCTACTGATGACCTATCTACAATCAGCTGTTCAGATGCCAGAAATTTCTACTGATGACATATCTATAATCAATTGCTCACATGCTACAAATTTCCACTGATGACATATTTACAATCAATCAGTTGCTCAGATGCAACAAATTTCTACTGATGACATATCTACAATTAGCTGCACAGATGGCACACATTTTTACTGATGACATATCCACAATAAATTAGCTGCTCCGATGCCGCAAATTTCTACTGATGACATGTCAACAATCAGCTGTTCAGATGCCACACATTTCTACTGATGACATATCTACAATCAATCAGCTGCTCAGATACCACACATTTCTACTGATGACATATCAACAATCAGTTTCTCAGATGCCACACATTTCTACTGATGACATATCAACAATCAATCAGCTGTTCAGATGCCACAAAGTTCTAATGATGACATATCTACAATCAAAGATCTGCTCAGATTCAGCACATTTCTACTGATGATATATCTACAATCAATCATCTGCTCAGATGCCACAAATTTCTACTGATGACATATCTACAATCAGCTGCAGAGATGCCACACATTTCTACTGATGTCATATCTACAATCTATCAGCCGCTCAGACGCAGCAAATTTCTACTGATGACATATTTAAATTCCGGTGCTCACATGCTACACATTTTTACTGATTACATATCTACAATCAATCAGCTGTTCAGATTCCACACATTGCTATTGATGACATATCCAAAATCAATCAGTTGCTCAGATGCCATACAATTCTACTGATGATATATCTACAATCTGCTGCTCAGATGCCACAAATTTATACTGATGACATATCTACAATCAGATCCTCAGATGCCACAAATTTCTACTCAATGCATATCTATAATCAATCAGCTGCTTAGATGCCACATATTTGTACTGATGACATATCTATATTCAATCAGCTGTGTAGATGCCACAAACTTCTACTGCTCACATATCTACAATCAGCTGTTCAGATGCCACCAATTTCTACTGATGACATATCTATGATCAGCTGCTCACATGCTACAAATTTCTACTGATGACCTATCTACAATCAGCTGTTCAGATGCCAGAAATTTCTACTGATGACATATCTATTATCAGCTGCTCACATGCTACAAATTTCCACTGATGACATATCTACAATCAATCAGCTGATCAGACGCCACAAATTTCTACTGATAACATATCTACAATCAATCAACTGCTCAGATGCCACAAATGTGTGCCGATGACATATCTACAATCAATCACGTGCTGAGATGCCACAAATTTATACTGATGACATATCTACAATCATCCAGCAGCTCAGATGCCACAAATTTATACTGATGACATATCTACAAACAGCTGTTCAGATGCCACAAATTGTTACTGATGACATATCTCCAATCAGCTGTTCAGATGCCACAAATTTCTACTGATGATATATCTACAATCAATCAGTTGTTCAGATGCCACAAATGTCTACTGATGACATATCTACAATCAACTGCACAGATGGCACATATTGCTACTGATGACATATCCACAATAAATCAGCTGTTCAGATGCCACAAATTTATACTGATGACAAATATACAATCAGCTCTTCAGATGCCACAAATTTCTACTCAATGCATATATATAATCAATCAGCTGCTCAGGTGGCACATATTTGTACTGATGACATATCTATATTCAATCAGCTGCGTGGATGCCACAAACTTCTACTGCTCACATATCTACAATCAGCTGTTCAGATACCACAAATTTCTACTGATGACATATCTATGATCAGCTGCTCATATGCTACAAATTTCTACTGATGACCTATCTACAATCAGCTGTTCAGATGCCAGAAATTTCTACTGATGACATATCTATAATCAATTGCTCAGATGACAAAAAATTATACTGGTGACATATCTACAAACAGCTGCTCAGATGCCACAAATTTATACTGATATATCTATAATCAGTTGCTCAGATGCCAAAAAAATATACTGATGACATATCTACAAACAGCTGCTCAGATGCCATAAATTTACACTGATGACATATCTGCAATCAGCTCCTCAGACGCCACAAATTTCTACTGAAAACATATCAATAATGATTCAGCTTCTCAGATTCCACATATTATTATTGATGTCATATCTATAATCAATCATCTGCGTAGATGCCACAAATTTCTACTGATCGCATGTCTACAATCAGCTGTTCAGATGCCACAAATGTCTACTGATGACATATCTACAATCAGCTGTTCAGATTGCACACATTTTTACTGATGACATATCTACAATCAATCAGTTGCTCAGATGCCACACATTTCTACTGATGACATATCTACAATCGGCTGCACAGATGGCACACATTTCTACTGATGACATATCCACAATAAATCAGCTGTCCAGATGCCACAAGTTTCTACTGATGACATATCTACAATCTATAAGCTGCTCAGACGGAACAAATTTCTCCTGATGACATATTTATATTGAGGTGCTCACATGCCACAAATGTCTACTGATTACATATCTACAATCAATCAGCTGTTACGATGCCACACATTTATATTGATGATATATCCAAAATCAATCAGTTGCTCAGATGCCATACGATTCTACTGATGACATAACTACAATCTGCTGCTCAGATGCCACACATTTATACTGATGACATATCTACAATCAGCTCCTCAGATGCCACAAATTTCTACTCAATGCATATCTACAATCAGCTGTTCAGATGCACAACAATTCTACTGATGACATATCTCTGATCAGCTGCTCACATGCTACAAATTTCTACTAATGATCTATCTATACAATCAGCTGTTCAGATACCAGAAATTTCTACTGATGACATATCTATAATCAGCTGCTCACATGCTACAAATTTCCACTGATGACATATCTACAATCAATCAGTTACTCAGATGCCACAAATTTCTACTGATGACATATCTACAATCAGCTGTTCAGATGACACAAATTTTTACTGATGACATATCTACAATCAATCGGTTGCTCAGATGCCACACATTTCTACTGATGACATATCTAAAATCGGCTGCACAGATGGCACACATTTCTACTGATGACATATCCACAATAAATCAGCTGTTCAGATGCCACAAGTTTCTACTGATGACATATCTACAATCTATCAGCTGCTCAGACGGAACAAATTTCTACTGATGACATATTTATATTCAGGTGCTCACATGCCACAAATGTCTACTGATTACATATCTACAATCAATCAGCTGTTAAGATGCCACACATTTCTATTGATGACATATCCAAAATCAATCAGTTGCTAAGATGCCATACAATCTACTGATGACATATCTACAATCTGCTGCTCAGATGCCACAAATTTCTACTGATGAAATATCTACACTCAGCTCCTTAGATGCCACAAATTTCTACTCAATGCATATCTATAATCTATCAGCTGCTCAGATGAGGCATATTTGTACTGATGACATATCTATATTCAATCAGCTGCATAGATGCCACAAATTTCTCCTGATCACATATCTACAATGAGCTGTTCAGATGCCACAAATTTCTACTGATGACATATCTACAATCAGCTGTTCAGATGCACAGATTTCTACCGATGACATATCTATGATCAGCTGCTCACATGCTACAAATTTCTACTGATGACCTATCTATACAATCAGCTGTTCAGATGCCAGAAATTTCCACTGATGACATATCAACAATCAATCAGTTGTTCAGATGCCACAAATTTCTACTGATGACATATCTACAATTAGCAGCACAGATGGCACACATGTTTACTGATGACATATCCACAATCAATCAGCTGATCAGACGCCACAAATGTCTACTGATGACATATCTACAATCAATCAACTGCTCAGATGCAACAAATGTCTACTGATGACATATCTACAATCAATCACGTGCTGAGATGCCACAAATTATCACTGATGACATATCTACAATCATCCAGCAGCTCAGATGCCACAAATTTATACTGATGACATATCTACAATCAGCTGTTCAGATGCCAAAAATGTCTCCTCAATGTATATTTATAGTCAATCAGCTGCTCAAATGCCACATATTTGTACTGATGACATATCTATATTCGATCAGTTGCGTAGATGCCACAAATTTCTACTGATGACATATCTACAATCACCTGCTGAGGTACCAAACATTTCTACTGATGACATATCTACAGTCAGCTGCTCAGATACCACAAATTTCTACTGATGACATATCTACAATCAATCAGCTGATCAGACCCCACAAATTTCTACAGATGACATATCTACAATCCATCAACTGCTCAGCTCCCACAAATGTCTACTGATGACATATCTACAATCAGCTGTTCAGATGCCACAAATTTCTACTGATGACATATCTATAATCAGCTGCTCACATGTTACAAATTTCCACTGATGACAAATCTACAATCAATCAGTTGCTCAGATGCCACAAATGTCTACTGATGACATATCCACAATCAGCTGTTCAGATGCACAAATTTCTACTGATGACATATCTATGAACAGCTGCTCACATGCTACAAATTTCTACTGATGACCTATCTATACAATCATCTGTTCAGATGCCAGAAATTTCTACTGATGACATATCTATAATCAGCTGTTCACATGCTACAAATTTCTACTGATGACATATCTACAATCAATCAGTTGCTCAGATGCCGCAAATTTCTACTGATGACATATCTACAGTCAGCTGCTCAGATGCCACACATTTCTACTGATGACATATTCACAATAAATCAGCTGTTCAGATGCCACAAATTTCTACTGATGACATATCTACAATCTATCAGGTGCTCAGACGCAACAAATTTCTACTGATGACATCTTTATAATCAGGTGCTCACATGCCACACATTTCTACTGATTACATATCTACAATCAATCAGCTGTTCAGATGCCACACATTTATATTGATGATATATCCACAATCAATCAGTTATACCGAAGACAAAAAATTCTACTGATGAGATATCTACAAACTGCTGCTCAGATGCCACAAATTTATACTGATGACATATCTATAATCAATCACTTGCGTAGATGGTACAAATTTCTACTGATCACATATCTACAATCAGCTGCGTAGATGCCACAAATTTCTACTGATCACATATCTAAAATCAGCTGTGCAGATGCCACAAATTTCTACTGATGACATATCTACAATCACCTGTTCAGATGCCACAAATTTCTACTGATGGCATATCTATAATCACTTGCTCACATGCTACAAATTTCTACTGATGACATATCTACAATCAGCTGTTCAGATGCCCCACATTTCTACTGGTGACATATCTATAATCAGCTGCTCACATGCTACAAATTTCCACTGATGACATATCTACAAATCTACAATCAATCAAGTGCTGAGATGCCACAAATTTCTACTGATGACATATCTACAATCAGCTGCACAGATTGCATACATTTGTACTGATGACATATCCACAATAAATCAGCCGCTCAGATGGCACAAATTTCTACTGATGAAATATTAACAATCAGCTGTTCAGATGCCACACATTTCTAATGAAGACATATCTTCAATCAGCTGATCAGATGCCACAAATTTCTACTGATGACATATCTACAATCAATCAACTGCTCAGATGCCACAAATGTCTACTGATGACATATCTATAATCACTCAAGTGCTGAGATGCTACAAATTACTTCTGGTGACATATCTACAATCAATCAGCATCTCAGATGCCACAAATTTCTACTGATGGCGTGTCTACAATCAGCTCCTCAGATGCCACAAACTTCTACTCAATACATATCTATAATCAATAAGCTGCTCAGATGCCACATATTTTTCTGATGACATATCTATAATCATTCAGCTGCGTAGATGCCACAAATTTCTACTGATCACATATCTACAATCAGCTGCGTCGATGCCACCAATTTCTACTGATCACATATCTAAAATCAGCTGAGCAGATGCCAGAAATTTCTAATGATGACATATCTACAATCACCTGTTCAGATGCCACAAATTTCTAATGATGACATATCTGCAATCAGCTGTTCAGATGCCACAAATTTCTACTGATGACATATCTATAATCAGTTGCTCACATACTACAAATTTCTACTGATGACATATCTTCAATCAGCTGTTCAGATGCCCCACATTTCTACTGATGACATATCTATAATCAGCTGGTCACCTGCTACATATTTCTACTGATGAGATATCTACAATCAATCAAGTGCTGAGATGCCACAAATTTCTACTGATGACATATCTACAATCAGCTGCACATATTGCACAAATTTCTACTGATGACATATCTACAATCAGCTGTTCAGATGCAACACATTTATAATGAAGACATATCTTCAATCAGCTGCACAGATACCATACATTTCTACTGATGACATATCTACAGTCAATCAGCTGATCAGACGCCACAAATTTCTACTGATGACATATCTACAATCAATAAACTGCTCAGATGCCACAAATGTCTACTGATGACATATGTACAATCAATCACGTGCTGAGATGCCACAAATTTCTACTGATGACATATCTACAATCAATCAGCTGATCAGATGCCACAAATTTCTACTGATGACATATCTTAAATCAGCTGTTGAGATGCCCAACATTTCCACTGATGACATATCTATAATCAGCTGCTCACATGCTACAAATTTCCACTTATGACATATCTACAATCAATCAAGTGCTGAGATGCCACACATTTCTACTGATGACATATCTACAATCAGCTGCATATATTGCACACATTTGTACTGATGACATATCCACAATAAATCAGCTACTGAGATAGCACAAATTTCTACTGATGACATATCTACAATCAGCTGTTCAGATGCGAAACATTTCTAATGAAGACATATCTTCAATCAGCTGCATTGATACCACAAATTTCTACTGATGACATATCTACAATCAATCAGCTGATCAGACGCCAAAAATTTATACTGATGACATATCTACAATCATCCAGCAACTCAGATGCCAAAACTTTATACTGATGACATATCAACAATCAGCTGTTCAGATGCCACACATTTCTAATGAAGACATATCTTCAATCAGCCGGTCAGATGCCACAAATTTCTACTGATGACATATCTACAATCAATCAGCTGATCAGATGCCACACATTTCTACTGATGACAAATCTACAATCAATCAACTGCTCAGATGCCACAAATGTCTATTGATGACATATCTACAATCACTCAAGTGCTGATTTGCTACAAATTTCTACTGGTGACATATCTACAATCAATCAGCATCTCAGATGCCACAAACTTCTACTCAATACATATCTATAATCAATAAGCTCCTCAGATGCCACATATTTTTACTGATGGCATATCTACAATCAGCTCCTCAGATGCCACAAACTTCTACTCAATACATATCTATAATCAATAAGCTCCTCAGATGCCACATATTTTTACTGATGACATATCTATAATCAATCAGCTGCGTAGATGCCACAAATTTCTACTGATCACATATCTAAAATCAGCTGAGCAGATGCCAGAAATTTCTAATGATGACATATCTACAATCACCTGTTCAGATGCCACAAATTTCTACTGATGACATATCTGCAATCAGCTGTTCAGATGCCACAAATTTCTACTCATGACATATCTATAATCAGTTGCTCACATACTACAAATTTCTACTGATGACATATCTCCAATCAGCTGTTCAGATGCCCCACATTTCTACTGATGACATATCAATAATCAGCTGCTCACATGCTACAAATTTCTACCGATGACATATCTACAATCAATCAAGTGCTGAGATGCCACAAATTTCTACTGATGACATATCTACAATCAGCTGCACATATTGCACACATTTGTACTGATGACATATCCATAATAAATCAGCTGCTGAGATAGCACAAATTTCTACTGATGACATATCTACAATCAGTTGTTCAGATGCCACACATTTCTAATGAAGAAATATCTTCAATCAGCTGCACAGATACCATAAATTTCTACTGATGACATATCTACAGTCAATCAGCTGATCAGACGCCACAAATTTCTACTAATGACATATCTACAATAAATAAACTGTTCAGATGCCACAAATGTCTACTGATGACATATGTACAATCAATCACGTGCTGAGATGCCACAAATTTCCACTTATGACATATCTACAATCAATCAAGTGCTGAAATGCCACACATTTCTACTGATGACATATCTACAATCAGCTGCACATATTGCACACATTTGTACTGATGACATGTCCACAATAAATCAGCTGCTGAGATAGCACAAATTTCTACTGATGACATATCTACAATCAGCTGTATAGATACCACAAATTTCTACTGATGACATATCTACAATGAATCAGCTGATCAGATGCCACAAATTTCTACTGATGACAAATCTACAATCAATCAACTGCTCAGATGCCACTAATATCTTATGATGACATATCTACAATCACTCAAGTGCTGAGATGCTACAAATTTCTACTGGTGACATATCTACAATCAATCAGCATCTCAGATGCCACAAATTTCTACTGATGGCATATCTACCATCATCTCCTCAGATGCCACAAACTTCTACTCAATACATATCTATAATCAATAATCTGCTCAGATGCCACATATTTTTACTGATGACATATCTATAATCATTCAGCTGCGTAGATGCCACAAATTTCTACTGATCACATATCTACAATCAGCTGCGTAGATGCCACGAATTTCTACTGATCACATATCTAAAATCAGCTGTGCAGATGCCACACATTTCTACTGATGACATATCTACAATCACCTGTTCACATGCTACAAATTTCCACTTATGACATATCTACAATCAATCAAGTACTGAGATGCCACACATTTCTACTGATGACATATCTACAATCAGCTGCACAGATTGCATACATTTGTACTGATGACATATCCACAATAAATCAGCTGCGTAGATGCCAAAAATTCCTACTGACCACATATCTAAAATCAGCTGTGCAGATGCCCGAAATTTCTACTGATGACATATCTACAATCACCTGTTCAGATGCCACACATTTCTACTGATGCCATATCTATAATCACTTGCTCACATGCTACAAATTTCTACTGATGACATATCTACAATCAGCTGTTCAGATTCCCCACATTTCTACTGGTGACATATCTATTATCAGCTGCTCACATGCTACAAATTTCCACTGATGACATATCTACAATCAATCAAGTGCTGAGATGCCACAAATTTCTACTGATGACATATCTACAATCAATCAACTGCTCAGATGCCACAAATGTCTACTGATGACATATGTACAATCAATCACGTGCAGAGATGCTACAAATTTCTACTGATGACATATCTACAATCATCCAGCAGCTCAGATGCCACAAATTTCTACTGATAACATATCTACAATCAATCAGCTGATCAGATGCCACAAATTTCTACAGATGACATATCTCCAATCAGCTGTTGAGATGCCCCACATTTCTACTGATGACATATCTATAATCAACTGCTCAGATGCCACAAATGTCTTATGATGACATATCTACAATCACTCAAGTGCTGAGATGCTACAAATTTATACTGGTGACATATCTACAATCAATCAGCATCTCAGATGCCACAAATTTCTACTGATGGCATATCTACAATCATCTCCTCAGATGCCACAAACTTCTCCTCAATACATATCTATAATCAATAATCTGCTCAGATGCCACATATTTTTACTGATGACATATCTATAATCATTCAGCTGCGTAGATGCCACAAATTTCTACTGATCACATATTTACAATCAGCTGCGTAGATGCCACAAATTTCTACTGATCACATATCTAAAATCAGCTGAGCAGATGCCAGAAATTTCTAATGATGACATATCTACAATCACCTGTTCAGATGCCACAAATTTCTACTGATGACATATCTGCAATCAGCTGTTCAGATGCCACAAATTTCTACTCATGACATATCTATGATCAGTTGCTCACATACTACAAATTTCTACTGATGACATATCTCCAATCAGCTGTTCAGATGCCCCACATTTCTACTGATGACATATCTATAATCAGCTGCTCACATGCTACAAATTTCTACCGATGACATATCTACAATCAATCAAGTGATGAGATGCCACAAATTTCTACTGATGACATATCTACAATCAGCTGCACATATTGCACACATTTGTACTGATGACATATCCACAATAAATCAGCTGCTGAGATAGCACAAATTTATACTGATGACATATCTACAATCAGCTGTTCAGATGCCACACATTTCTAATCAAGACATATCTTCAATCAGCTGCACAGATACCATAAATTTCTACTGATGACATATCTACAGTCAATCAGCTGATCAGACGCCACAAATTTCTACTAATGACATATCTACAATCAATAAACTGTTCAGATGCCACAAATGTCTACTGATGACATATGTACAATCAATCACGTGCTGAGATGCCACAAATTTCTACTGATGACATATCTCCAATCAGCTGTTGAGATGCCCCACATTTCTACTGATGACATATCTATAATCAGCTGCTCATATGCTACAAATTTCCACTTATGACATATCTACAATCAATCAAGTGCTGAAATGCCACACATTTCTACTGATGACATATCTACAATCAGCTGCACATATTGCACACATTTGTACTGATGACATGTCCACAATAAATCAGCTGCTGAGATAGCACAAATTTCTAATGATGACATATCTACAATCAGCTGTATAGATACCACAAATTTCTACTGATGACATATCTACAATCAATCAGCTGATCAGATGCCACAAATTTCTACTGATGACAAATCTACAATCAATCAACTGCTCAGATGCCACAAATGTCTTATGATGACATATCTACAATCACTCAAGTGCTGAGATTCTACAAATTTCTACTGGTGACATATCTACAATCAATCAGCATCTCAGATGCCACAAATTTCTACTGATGGCATATCTACAATCATCTCCTCAGATGCCACAAACTTCTACTCAATACATATCTATAATCAATAATCTCCTCAGATGCCACATATTTTTACTGATGACATATCTATAATCATTCAGCTGCGTAGATGCCACAAATTTCTATTGATCACATATCTACAATCAGCTGCGTAGATGCCACGAATTTCTACTGATGAAATATCTAAAATCAGCTGTGCAGATGCCACAAATTTCTACTGATGACATATCTACAATCACCTGTTCACATGCTACAAATTTCCACTTATGACATATCTACAATCAATCAAGTACTGAGATGCCACAAATTTCTACTGATCACATATCTAAAATCAGCTGTGCAGATGCCCGAAATTTCTACTAATGACATATCTACAATCACCTGTTCAGATGCCACACATTTCTACTGATGGCATATCTATAATCACTTGCTCACATGCTACAAATTTCTACTGAT
>MJUT01037418.1:85607-99727 GCA_002080005.1 Gigantidas platifrons
CTACTGATCACATATCTACAATAAATCAGCTGCTGAGATAGCACAAATTTCTACTGATGACATATCTACAATCAGCTGTTCAGATGCCACACATTTCTAATGAAGACATATCTTCAATCAGCTGCACAGATACCATAAATTTCTGCTGATGATATATCTACAGTCAATCAGCTGATCAGACGCCACAAATTTCTACTGATTACATATCTACAATCAATCAACTGCTCAGATGCCACAAATGTCTACTGATGACATATGTACAATCAATCACGTGCTGAGATGCCACAAATTTCTACTGATGACATATCTACAATCATCCAGCAGCTCAGATGCCACAAATTTCTACTGATAACATATCTACAATCAATCAGCTGATCAGATGCCACAAATTTCTACTGATGACATATCTCCAATCAACTGTTGAGATGCCCCACATTTCTACTAATGACATATCTATAATCAGCTGCTCACATGCTACAAATTTCCACTTATGACATATCTACAATCAATCAAGTGCTGAGATGCCACACATTTATACTGATGACATATCTACAATCAGCTGCACATATTGCACACATTTGTACTGATGACATGTCCACAATAAATCAGCTGCTGAGATAGCACAAATTTCTACTGATGACATATCTACAATCAGCTGTTCAGATGCGACACATTTCTAATGAAGACATATCTTCAATCTGCTGCATAGATACCACAAATTTCTACTGATGACATATCTACAATCAATCAGCTGATCAGACGCCACAAATTTCTACTGATGACATATCTACAATCAATCCACTGCTCAGATGCCACAAATGTCTACTGATGACATATCTACAATCAATCACGTGATGAGATGCCACAAATTTATACTGATGACATATCTACAATCATCCAGTAACTCAGATGCCACAACTTTATACTGATGACATATCAACAATCAGCTGTTCAGATGCCACACATTTCTAATGAAGACATATCTTCAATCAGCTGCTCAGATGCCACAAATTTCTACTGATGACATATCTACAATCAATCAGCTGATCAGATGCCACAAATTTCTACTGATGACAAATCTACAATCAATCAACTGCTCAGATGACACACATGGCTATTGATGACATATCTACAATCACTCAAGTGCTGAGATGCTACAAATTTCTACTGATGACATATCTACAATCAATCAGCTGATCAGATGCCACACATTTCTACTGATGACAAATCTACAATCAATCAACTGCTCAGATGCCACAAATGGCTATTGATGACATATCTACAATCACTCAAGATTTAAGAGCTGAATTTATTTTCTTTCCAGGCCATTGGACCTGTAGTACAGATACCAAGACCACATATTCCCAACACAGTATTTATTGGCGACAGTGGAGAGAATACTAATGTAGGTTCATCAACGGAAACAGAAGAAACAGTAAGACCATGTTTACTATTAATAATCTCTATTGTAGTAATGTATGCAATCAATTGTGTTGTCTGTTCTGATTACCCTTTTGGTATCTTTAAACTCTTCTAACAGAATAGTATGAACACATTTAATGCAGGAGTTGGGTTCATCTATGGTGGTTATCATAGACAATGCGTGCATGCAATTAGGGCCATGTAAGGAGTTTGTTGAGTTCATAGATTAATTGTTATTATTTTTTTCCAATTTATGTTCAGGTCCTTTGGTTTCCATGCGCCCAAAGTTTTTTTTAATTCATTGGTTTTGCGTTCATCCTACCTAATGCAGTTTATTCCAGAAACACGCTAACATTTATATCACTGGGTAAATACCTCTGCTAAGTCGACTAGTTGTCCATAAAAGAATCATATATCCAATAGTCAGTGTTGCAGCATTGACATGTTCTATTAGATGTATTTTTTTTCGAATTTTACAGTTCATATATAATGCAATTATTATTAAGCATAATGTTATATTCTCGTAAGTATATACGACCAATCTTCGCCAACCTATTCAGGCTGTTTTGCTTTATATTAATTGGCTTTCAAATATTTTGGCTGTCGAATGTTATTCAAGACACGCGTCGTACACACTAAATTTGATAGCTACGGTTTTATCAGTTTCGTAATGTTTAAATTTTCCTCATTCAGATTAAGATATATCTACGTTTTAACCAAATGTGCACACATGTGGCAAGACAATGATTTGATTTGATTTATTGTGTCTAACGCCACTTTCAGTCATACTTCAGCTAATCATGGCGAGCATTCTTAGTGGTGGAAGAAGTCGGAGTACCCGGAGAGAAGATACCATAGGGGTAATCAGAATCCATAAATCAAAGAAGGACAGACAACACAATGACAAAAAGAAAAAGGACAAAGGGACAAACAACGATCTACAAAACATTATATATAAAACTAAATAATGATCTACAAAACACTACAAAGTAAACTAAGGATCAACCAACACAAACCCCAATAAAACCTAGGGTGAAATAAGGTTGCCCTGAAGGGTTAGTAATTCCTGCTCCACTGGCGACACTAGTGTGCCTATTAAATGACAGGAACATCATTGGGATATGGAAAGATTGTGAATGATTATAGATATGTCATCAGTAAAAATATGTGGCATCTGAGCAGATTATTGATTATAGATATGTAGAAGTTGTCTTGTTTTTGTGCGAGTATTGAGTGAATAAACTAAGTTGGAAGTAAACATTTAAAACCATTTTTGTTTAAATAACAAAATTAATCAGTATATCAGCACATATATATTGATATCAAACTTTATGAAAATAAATGAGGACATCATTGTAACTTAGGTAATGACTGGGACTCTTACAGGGTTCCCATATATACCCTTTATTAGTTTGGTCAACTATGTTAAAGTAGTGATCATTATTCATCATTATATATAATTGTTTACAAAACAATAATTTTTTTATATAAATATACAAAATCTTTTTGTTAAATGCTAACAGACTTCTTCTTATATTTTTAGAATTTTTTTTTTATATAATTTTCACTTTTGAGACCTGCATTTCCAAATTTACTTAGGGACCGACCGACAAAAGGGCAGGTTTGAAGTGAAGACCGACTCCACTCCATATCATGATGCTTGGTCCACACATGAGTCTCTTTCCTGGATTTCATGTATCAGAATAGCAATATCAGCTTTCATCTGAGAAGATAATATTTCTCCGCTGCTGATGACGACAATTGTCATAGTCCCCTGTAGACAATATTGACGATGACGAACTTGGTCCTCTGGTCAGAATACGACATCAACTGTTATTTGCCAACAATCAAAGTAGGGCAGTGTCACCACTGATTGGTTTCTGGTAGTTACCAATTGTCTGTCGTGATGTTTATGTCGCTCTAGTCAATTTATTGTTCATATTTTGTCGAAGTCGAAGTATGTATCTATCCTGACTTGGCCTTGTAACTCTATGACGAATAGTACACACTCGACCATTGATACTGTTTTTAGCGTTATAGCCTTGTCGTATACGTTGGATGATCTGTACTTTACAGTTAAATGTCTTTGGAACGAGTTGGTCAACAAACAATATTCCTATACCTTGTTCTCGTTATTTAAGACTCAATGCTGGCATTAATCTGGAGTTCCATATCGAGACTGTCAGCCTTTGAATTTTCTGCGTCTTACATAAGCAGAGTTCAATTAGGCTTTGTACCAGCTCCCATGTTTTCATCCCGTGGTTTAGAACGCATTTAACGATACTCTCCAGACCCAATATCTTTGCATAAGTTAATGAACGCAATCAACCGTAAAATATTTTTAAAATATACTCCGGTTCGTTATACTGACGATTTGCCATTTCCACACAAAAAAATCATAATTTTTTTAATAGGATGATTTTTGCAAATTTAGCAAAAAAAATACGTTTCTTTGACGGTTCACTATAGTTATCATCATATCATATCGATATATCTTATTAAGAAAATCTTCTTTTTTATTACAAATCGATTAAATACAAAAACAAAAATTCTTAATACTTGTTCGTTTTTGTATATTTCTTTTTTGTTTTTGCTTTTATTTTTCTATGCAGAGAGAACAGTGTCCACGTAATCACATGGTTTTTCCTTCAATCATACCGACTAGGACAGTAAGTTAATTTTATTTTAGTTTGCCTTGTTTTTTGTCTAATTCAAATATGATTAAATGTAAGGTTCTGCTCACTCAGACATAGGATAATTTGCACTAAAATAATCGACAAGCTCATAATTTTCCTTGAGATGATCCCACTCGACTGATCCCGGAAGCTATATTTCTACCACATGCATTAATGACATAAGGATGGCAGAGATGAAGATAAATTAGATAAGGGAATAATAGACGTTCTATACTGAATCTATTCTTAACAGAAAGACATGAGTTGTGAACACATAAATTAATAAGTTAAGAGAAAGACTGGAGATGTGAACACATGAATGAATAAGTTAACAGAAAGACATGAGTTGTGAACACATAAATGAATAAGTTAAGAGATAGACTGGACTTTTGAACCCATAAATGAATAAGTTAACTGACAGTCATGAGTTGTGAGCATATAAATGAATAAGTTAACTGACAGACATCAGTTGTGAACACATAAGTGAATAAGTTAACTGACAGACATTAGTTTTGAACCCATAAATGAATAAGTTAACAGACAGATATGAGTTGTGACCCAAAAAATGAATAAGTTAACATAAAGACATAAGTTGTGAACACATGAATGAATAAATTAAGAGAAGAGAAAGACTAGAGATGTGAACACATGAATGAATAAGTTAACAGACTGGAGTTCTGAACACATAAATGAATAAGTTAACAGAAAGACATGAATTGTGAACACATAAATGAATAAGTTAACTGACAGACATGAGCTGTGAACACATAAATTAATAAGTTAAGAAAAAGACATAAGTTGTGAACACATAAATGAATCAAATAAGAGAAAGACATGAGTTGTGAACACATACATGGATAAGTTAGCTGACACAGTAAATGTGAGCACATAAATGAATAAGTTAGGAAAAAGACAGAAGTTGTGAACACATAAATGAATAAGTTAACAGAAAGACATGAGATGTGAGCACATAAATGAATAAGATAACTGACAGACAGGAGCTGTGAACACATAAATGAAAAAGATACCTGACAAGCAGGAGCTGTGAACACATAAATGAATAAGTTAACAGAAAGACATGAGATGTGAACACATAAATGAATAAGATAACTGACAGACAGGAGCTGTGAACACATCAATGAATAAGTTAAGAAAAAGACAGAAGTTGTGAACACATAAATGAATAAATTACGAGAAAGGCATGAGTTGTGAACACATAAATGAATAAGTTAACAGAAAGCATGAGTTGTGAACACATAATTGAATAAGTTAACAGAAAGACGTGAGTTGAGAACATATAAATGAATAAGTTAACAGAAAGACATGAGTTGTGAACACATAAATTAATAAGTTAACAGAAAGACATGAGCTGTGAACACATAAATAAATAAAATAACAGAAAGACATGAGTTGTGAACACATGAATGAATAAGTCAACAGAAAAAAAACATTGGCTGTGAAGACATAAATGAATCAGTTAGCTGAAAACGGGAGTTTTTAACACATAAATGAAGAAGTTAACAGAAAGACATGAGTTGTAAACACATAAATGAATAAGTTAAGAGAAAGACTGGAGATGTGAACACATGAATGAATAAGTTAACAGAAAGACATGAGTTGTGAACACATCACTGAATAAGTTAAGAGATAGACTGGACTTGTGAACCCATAAATGAATAAGTTAACTGACAGTCATGAGTTGTGAGCACATAAATGAATAAGTTAACTGACAGGCATCAGTTGTGAACACATGAATGAATAAGTTAACTGACAGACATGATTTCTGAACACATATATGAATAAGTTAACTGACAGACATGAGTTGTGAACACATAAGTGAATAAGTTAACTGACATACATTAGTTTTGAACCCATAAATGAATAAGTTAACAGACAGATATGAGTTGTGACCCAAAAAATGAATAAGTTAACAGAAAGACATAAGTTGTGAACACATAAATGAATAAATTAAGAGAAGAGAAAGACTAGAGATGTGAACACATGAATGAATAAGTTAACAGACTGGAATTCTGAGCACATAAATGAATAAGTTAACAGAAATACATGAATTGTGAACACATAAATGAATAAGTTAACTGACAGACATGAGCTGTGAACACATAAATTAATAAGTTAAGAAAAAGAAATAAGTTGTGAACACATATATGAATAAAATAAGAGAAAGACATGAGTTGTGAACACATACAAGGATAAGTTAACAGAAAGACATGAGATGTGAACACATAAATGAATAAGATAACTGACAGACAGGAGCTGTGAACACATAAATGAATAAGTTAAGAAAAAGACAGAAGTTGTGAACACATAAATTAATAAATTACGAGAAAGGCATGAGTTGTGAACACATAAATGAATAAGTTAATAGAAAGCATGAGTTGTGAACACATAAATGAATAAGTTAATAGAAAGCATGAGTTGTGAACACATAAATGAATCAGTTAACAGAAAGACGTGAATTGAGAACACATAAATGAATAAGTTAACAGAAAGACATGAGCTGTGAACACATAAATTAATAAGTTAACAGAAAGATATGAGATGTGAACACATAAATAAATAAAATAACAGAAAGACATGAGTTGTGAACATATAAATAAATAAGTAAACAGACAGACATGAGTTGTGAACACATGAATGAATAAGTCAACAGAAAAAAAAACATTGGCTGTGAAGACATAAATGAATCAGTTAGCTGAAAACGGGAGTTTTTAAAACATAAATGAATAAGTTAACAGAAAGACAACGGTGTAAGCACATGAATAAATAAGTTAACACACAGACATGAGTTGTGAACACATAACTGGATAAGGTAACATAAAGACCAGAGTTGTGAACACATAAATGAATAAGTTAACTGAAATATGCATGTATTGTGAATACATAAATTAATAAATTAACAAAAATACATGAGTTGTGAACACATAAGTGAATAAGTTAGGAGAAAGACAGAAGTTGTGAACACATGAATGAATAAACCACGAAAAAGACCAGAGTTATGAACACATAAATGAATAAGCTAATACAAAGATACATGAGTTGTGAACACATAACTGAATAAGTTTCTGATTTACGTTTGTAACCTAATGAACGTTGTAGACTATTCTCACATACTAAAGTCCTATGTTTGATAGCTGTATGCTAACTTCATACTATGAGTGTTTAATCATGCTATGTATTTCACATTTCTGTCTATCACATGGAATCATGAAAGCTTATAATTAGGCGATTTTACCGTAAGCATGTTATCAAGGATAAATTATGCTTTTTACAGAACTAGTATAGTTTCACAGTTTCACTGTAAAGAGGAAAATCATGCTTTAAGTTGAGATATAATTTTAAGAATGGTTTCTTTACTACCGGTAGCGCACACTATTGAAGAGAATCTAATCATCTAAAACACTTGATATCACTCCAAGATCTGTAGGAGTTCATTTATTTATAAACGGATCAAGGCGACAGAACTGAGACTGTGTTTATTCATTGATGTTTCTATGTAAAAATATAGTATCATGATAGGTATAATTGCTGTTAGAACACATGATTTAATATTTAAAAAAATAGTATTGCGATTCAACCACCTGCGGTATATTCATATCTCCCCGTTCTGGTGATATATTTTGTTGCCCTGTCGTTTCATTCATCACTCACCCAATTAATGAATAAATGCCTCTGATGGACTATTAGTCACGAGTGAATGATTTACCCATTAGTCAGACATTCGGATCTAACATGGTTCATTTATATATATATATAATCGTTATTGGAATTTACTGCCCCTAAATAATGTAATTAAAGCCAGGGTTCCTACCCTCAGACATGAAACCATAACCGATTTAGGGTTATGTGTGTTTGATCAGACCCTTTTAGAAGGAGATATTATTACCACTGGGTTGCTACCTCTGCTGGTGGACTATTAGTCGCCGAGTGTATAATCCGCCCAGTAATCGGTGTTTCGACACTAACAAATATTTATTATTTAAATTTACACACGATACTCTCGAGACACAAACAATGCCACACACGATACTCTCGAGACACAAACAATGCCACACACGATACTCTCGAGACACAAACAATGCCACACACGATACTCTCCAGACACAAACAATGCCACACACGATACTCTCGAGACACAAACAATGCCACACACGATACTCTCGAGACACAAACAATGCCACACACGATACTCTCCAGACACAAACAATGCCACACACGATACTCTCGAGAAACAAACAATGCCACACACGATACTCTTGAGAAACAAACAATGCCACACACGATACTCTTGAGACACAAACAATGACACACACGATACTCTCCAGACACAAACAATGCCACACACGATACTCTCGAGAAACAAACAATGCCACACACGATACTCTCGAGACACAAACAATGCCACACACGATACTCTCGACACACAAACAATGCCACACACGATACTCTCGAGACACAATATCTTTGCATAAGTTAATGATCGCAGTCAACCGTAAAATATTTTTTAAATATACTCCGGGTTCATTATACAGACGATTTGCCAGTTCCACACAAAAAAATCATCAAGTTTTTAATTGGATGATTTTTGCAAACCTTTGCGGTTCAGTATAGTTAACATCATATCATATTGATATACCTGATTAAGAAGACATTTTTCTTTCTAGAATACGCATATAGAGAGAACAGTGTCCCCGTAATTACAGAAGCGGCATTCCGAGTTTTCCTCCATCTATGTTTATTCATTAATGTTTCTATGTAAAATTATAGTATCATGATAGGTGCAATGGATGTTAGAACACATGATTTAATATTTAAAAAGAAACCCGTTGTATGCTTGATATTTGTTAATGATTTTGTATCTTTTTGCAGGATTGGCCCTATCCCATCGGACCACTTCCTGGAGATAGCATACGGCTTGACTCAAATATCAACGTAAGATATATAGATATTGTTTGATTGGGTCATCCACTACCTATATACAATGACATGTCAAATGCTTGTTGATAGTTACTGGAAAAGGGATCATCTATGTACCATTTATATTGTATTATATTATATTGCATTGTGTAGAACGTTATTAAGTAATATGAAGCATACAAGTACTGATTGATAATACAAACAACCATATAAAGACACACCACAACCTTAAAACAAAAACAAGACACTAATATGTAGTACATTACATGTCATTCAAACGTTTCTTATACACAATTCGTGATTTAACAATAGTGTAAAATGTATAATAGATATTAATAAAATGCTGCGAAGATAATATTACCCATGCTAAAATAGCATACAGAGTTACAAACTATGACCCCATGAGTTCTTTTGATTCTAATTGGAAAAATTTTTATTTTTGGTCGAAGGTAGTGCTAAAAATACATATCATAGCAAAGTCCAAGATATATAGTCTAAATGATAAATGCACTGTGTTGTCATTAAATTACTGAAAATTTCCAATTTGATAGCATTTTGATTTTAGAGGTAAATGATCGGAAAATTGTAAAATAAATCAATAACCAGGTGTTAATGAATTGGTACAAGTAATACAAAAGTCGCGACTTGACACAATAAGAGACTTTATTAATTGGTATACTTTACACAAAAGTCGTGACTTGACACAAAGACAAATTTCATTACTTGGTACATTTTAAAGAAAGTCGTGACTTGTCAAGGAAACCCAAATTGTTGGTACATCTATAAGGTGTTATTAGTATACATACTAGTCAACAAAAGAAACGATACAAAGATTTTTCTTTAATATATTTTTATGTTAAAATCAAAACAATTGTATATTATCATTTACGTCAATGTTAGCGTGAAACGCGTTTATCCTCACAAAACAATTTATAACGTCCTGGTCTGTTACGGAAAAAATCAAAAAAATCTATTTTCCGTCCCATGATCGAGTTTGTGATGATCGGTCATTAATTGTGCTGTCAACAAAAGTAAGCAATTTGCCATCTGAAAATTTGAATTTTCAAGAGAACGTCGATGCCACGGCTCAGTCAAAATGACTGAGCCAGTGATCGGTATGGTTCTTGTTTGAAACACTCATCAGGTCGTTGCAGACCACTGAAATGTGTCTAGAATAACTGTTTCAAGGCTAAAAATTCGTAAAGAAAAAGACATAAGTTGTGAACACATAAATGAATAAAATAAGAGAAAGACATGAGTTGTGAACACATACATGGATAAGTTAACTGACACAGGAAATGTGAGCACATAAATGAATAAGTTAAGAAAAAGACAAAAGTTGTCAACACATAAATTAATAAATTACGAGAAAGGCATGAGTTGTGAACACATAAATGAATAAGTTAATAGAAAGCATGAGTTGTGAACACATAAATGAATAAGTTAACAGAAAGACGTGAATTGAGAACACATAAATGAATAAGTTAACATAAAGACATGAGCTGTGAACACATAAATTAATAAGTTAACAGAAAGACATGAGCTGTGAACACATAAATAAATAAAATAACAGAAAGACATGAGTTGTGAAAATATAAATAAACAAGTAAACAGACAGACATGAGTTGTGAACACATGAATGAATAAGTCAACAGAAAAAAAACATTGGCTGTGAAGACATAAATGAATCAGTTAGCTGAAAACGGGAGTTTTTAACACATAAATGAATAAGTTAACAGAAAGACAACGGTGTAAGCACATGAATAAATAAGTTAACACACAGACATGAGTTGTGAACACATAACTGGATAAGGTAACATAAAGACCAGAGTTGTGAACACATAAATGAATAAGTTAACAGAAAGACATGAGTTGTAAACACATAAATGAATAAGTTAAGAGAAAGACTGGAGTTGTGAACACATAAATGAATAAGTTAAGAGAAAGACAGAAGCTATGAACACATGAATGAATAAGCCACGAAAAAGACCAGAGTTGTGAACACATAAATGAATAAGTTAACTGAAATATGCATGTGTTGTGAATACATAAATTAATAAATTAACAAAAATACATGAGTTGTGAACACATAAATGAATAAGTTAGGAGAAAGACAGAAGTTATGAACACATAAATGAATAAGCTAATAAAAAGATACATGAGTTGTGAACACATAACTGAATAAGTTTCTGATTTACGTTTGTAACCTTATGAACGTTGTAGACTATTCTCACATACTAAAGTCCTATGTTTGATAGCTGTATGCTAACTTCATACCATGAGTGTTTAATCATGCTATGTATTTCACATTTCTGTCTATCACATGGAATCATGAAAGCTTATAATTAGGCGATTTTACCGTAAGCATGTTATCAAGGATAAATTATGCTTTTTACAGAACTAGTATAGTTTCACAGTTGCACTGTAAAGAGGAAAATCATGCTTTAAGTTGAGATATAATTTTAAGAATGGTGTCTTTACTACCGGTAACGCACACTACTGTAGAGAATATAATCATCTAAAACACTTGATATCACTCCAAGATCTGTAGGAGTTCATTTATTTATAAACGGATCAAGGCGACAGAACTGAGACTGTGTTTATTCATTGATGTTTCTATGTAAAAAATATAGTATCATGATAGGTATAATTGCTGTTAGAACACATGATTTAATATTTTAAAAAATAGTATTGCGATTCAACCACCTGTGGTATATTCATGTCTCCCCGTTCTGGTGATATATTTTGTTGCCCTGTCGTTTCATTCATCACTCACCCAATTAATGAATAAATGCCTCTGATGGACTATTAGTCACGAGTGAATGATTTACCCATTAGTCAGAGATTCGGATCTAACATGGTTCATTTATATATATATATATAATCGTTATTGGAATTTACTGCCCCTAAATAATGTAATTAAAGCCAGGGTTCCTACCCTCAGACATGAAACCATAACCGATTTAGGGAAATGTGAGCACATAAATGAATAAGTTAACAGAAAGACATGAGATGTGAACACATAAATGAATAAGATAACTGACAGACAGGAGCTGTGAACACATAAATGAATAAGATACCTGACAAACAGGAGCTGTGAACACATAAATGAATAAGTTAACAGAAAGATATGAGATGTGAACAAATAAATGAATAAGATAACTGACAGACAGGAGCTGTGAACACATAAATGAAGAAGTTAAGAAAAAGACAGAAGTTGTGAACACATAAATTAATAAATTACGAGAAAGGCATGAGTTGTGAACACATAAATGAATAAGTTAATAGAAAGCATGAATTGTGAACACATAAATGAATAAGTAAACAGAAAGACGTGAGTTGAGAACACATCAATGAATAAGTTAACAGAAAGACATGAGCTGTGAACACATAAATTAATAAGTTAACAGAAAGACATGAGCTGTGAACACATAAATAAATAAAATAACAGAAAGACATGAGTTGTGAACATATAAATAAATAAGTAAACAGACAGACATGAGTTGTGAACACATGAATGAATAAGTCAACAGAAAAAAAACATTGGCTGTGAAGACATAAATGAATCAGTTAGCTGAAAACGGGAGTTTTTAACACATAAATGAATAAGTTAACAGAAAGACAACGGTTTAAGCACATGAATAAATAAGTTAACACACAGACATGAGTTGTGAACACATAACTGGATAAGGTAACAGAAAGACCAGAGTTGTGAACACATAAATGAATAAGTTAACAGAAAGACATGAGTTGTAAACACATAAATGCATAAGTTAAGAGAAAGACTGGAGATGTGAACACATGCATGAATAAGTTAACGGAAAGACATGAGTTGTGAACACATAAATGAATAAGTTAAGAGATAGACTGGACTTGTGAACCCATAAATGAATAAGTTAACTGACAGTCATGAGTTGTGAGCACATAGATGAATAAGTTAACTGACAGACATCAGTTGTGAACACATGAATGAATAAGTTAACTGACAGACATGATTTGTGAACCCATATATGAATAAGTTAACTGACAGACATGAGTTGTGAAGACATAAGTGAATAAGTTAACTGACAGACATTAGTTTTGAACCCATAAATGAATAAGTTAACAGACAGATATGAGTTGTGACCCAAAAAATGAATAAGTTAACAGAAAGACATAAGTTGTGAACACATGAATGAATAAATTAAGAGAAGAGAAAGACTAGAGATGTGAACACATGAATGAATAAGTTAACAGACTGGAGTTTTGAACACATAAATGAATAAGTTGACAGAAAGACATGAATTGTGAACACATAAATGAATAAGTTAACTGACAGACATGAGCTGTGAACACATAAATTAATAAGTTAAGAAAAAGATATAAGTTGTGAACACATAAATGAATAAAATAAGAGAAAGACATGAGTTGTGAACACATACATGGATAAGGTAACTGACACAGGAAATGTGAGCACATAAATGAATAAGTTAACAGAAAGACATGAGATGTGAACACATAAATGAATAAGATAACTGACAGACAGGAGCTGTGAACACATAAATGAATAAGATACCTGACAAACAGGAGCTGTGAACACATAAATGAATAAGTTAACAGAAAGACATGAGATGTGAACAAATAAATGAATAAGATAACTGACAGACAGGAGCTGTGAACACATAAATGAAGACGTTAAGAAAAAGACAGAAGTTGTGAACACATAAATGAATAAATTACGAGAAAGGCATGAGTTGTGAACACATAAATGAATAAGTTAATAGAAAACATGAATTGTGAACACATACATGAATAAGTTAACAGAAAGACGTGAGTTGAGAACACATCAATGAATAAGTTAACAGAAAGACATGAGTTGTGAACATATAAATAAATAAGTAAACAGACAGACATGAGTTGTGAACACATGAATGAATTTTTAATTGGATGATTTTTGCAAACCTTTGCGGTTCAGTATAGTTAACATCATATCATATTGATATACCTGATTAAGAAGACATTTTTCTTTCTATAATACGCATATAGAGAGAACAGTGTCCCCGTAATTACAGAAGCGGCATTCCGAGTTTTCCTCCATCTATGTTTATT
>MJUT01037418.1:102399-113152 GCA_002080005.1 Gigantidas platifrons
GATTTGCCAGTTCCACACAAAAAAATCATCAAGTTTTTAATTGGATGATTTTTGCAAACTTTTGCGGTTCAGTATAGTTATCATCATATCATATTGATATACCTTATCAAGAAGACATTTTGATTGCAAATCGATGAAATACAAAAAAACAAATATTCTTAATTCTTCTTCGTTTTTCATTTGCGGTCTAAAGATTATTGATATTTCTTTTTTTTTCTTTTTTTTTCTTTCTAGAATACGCATATAGAGAGAACATTGTCCCCGTAATTACAGAAGGGGCATTCCGAGTTTTCCTCCATCTATGTTTATTCATTAATGTTTCTATGTAAAAATATAGTATCATGATAGGTGCAATGGATGTTAGAACACATGATTTAATATTTAAAAAGAAACCCGTTGTATGCTTGATATTTGTTAATGATTTTGTATCTTTTTGCAGGATTGGCCCTATCCCATCGGACCACTTGCTGAAGGTAGCAAACGGCTTGACTCAAATATCAACGTAAGATATATAGATATTGTTTGATTGGGTCATCCACTACCTATATACAATGACATGTCAAATGCTTGTTGATAGTTACTGGAAAAGGGATCATCTATGTACCATTTATATTGTATTATATTATATTGAAGTGTGTAGAACATTATTAAGTAATATGAAGCATACAAATACTGATTGACAATACAAACAACCATACCAAGACACACCACAACCTTAAAACAAAAACAAGACACTAATAAGTAGTACATTACATGTCATTCAAACGTTTCTTATACACATTTCGTGATTTAACAATAGTGTAAAATGTATAATAGCTATTAATAAAATGCTGCGAAGATAATACTACCCATGCTAAAATGTCATACAAAGTTACAAACTATGACCTCATGAGGTCTTTCCATTCTAATTGGAAAAAAATTATATTTTTGGTCGAAGGTAGTACTAAAAATACATATCATAGCAAAGTCCAAGATATATAGTCTAAATGATAAATGCACTGTATTGCCATTAAATTACTGAAAATTTCTAATTTGATAGCATTTTGATTTTAGAGGTAAATGATCCGAAAAGTGTAAAATAAATCAATAACCAGGTGTTAATGAATTGGTACAAGTTATACAAAAGTCGTGACTTGACACAATAAGAGACTTTATTAATTGGTACACTTTACACAAAGACAAATTTCATCACTTGGTACATTTTAAAGAAAGTCGTGACTTGTCAACTTTGTAAGACGTTACTAGTCAAGGAAACCCAAATTGTTGGTACATTTATAAAGTGTTATTAGTATACATACTAGTCAACAAAAGAAACGATACAAAGATTTTTCTTTAATATATTTTGATGTTAAAACCAAAAGAATTGTTTATTATCATTTACGTCAATGTTAGAGTGAAACGCGTTTATCCTCACAAAACAAACTATAACGTCCTGGTCTGTTACGGAAAAAAATCCAAAAAATCAATCTTCCGTCCCATGATCGAGTTTGTGATGATCGGTCATTAATTGTGCTGTCAACAAAAGTAAGCAATTTGCTTCTGAAAATTTGAATTTTCACGAGAACGTCGATGACTGAGCGAGTGATCGGTATGGTTCTGATTTGAAAGACTCATCAGGTCGTTGCAGACCACTGTAATGTGTCTAGAATAATTGTTTCAAGGCTAAAAACACGTATTCGACAAACAGGTAGGACGAATGACGGACCCCGTAACGGCAGCCCACGTTTGACTGACGTCACAACGTCAAGACTGACATGTACGCATTATTCCCCTCCGGAACCGTATGATAACGGCTGAGGACACTGCCCGTAGAAGATTTGGTAAAACAAACGTTCGATTGCGGGTCAGATTGTTCACAGCAGACTACGTGAATCTGGGCTCCAAGCACGGCATCCGGAGGTAGGACCAATCCTTAAGAAACGCCATATGACTGCGAGTCTAGCTCCTGCACACCGTCGTTGGATGCTTCACACCTGTATGCTTGACTGTATGTTTCTATTGTTTTATTTTTCAGTGGCGGCGCATTAAACAAGTAGTGCTTGCTGTGTTTATATGTTTGTCTGTCAGTGCAGTGGTGGCATTTATCGTCATAAATAAAAATGTCGATGGTATGTAATTAAAGATTACGAACTGTGACCTTTCAAAAAATTGAGAACACAAGTCATTAACATCACTAGAGTGGGAGTTTAATTTGATTTTGCATATGTACCAGAAATATTAATACTTTAACAATTATCTCCAAATTGTATGTTACGAGCGAGTGCACGTAAATGTTTGAGCCAATTCTGAAGAGAGCAATAGTAGCATGTTGTGAATTAGACAAAAAAATTATGCATATGTATCTTTCCTACTATAATAAATTAAAGTAAGTCCTGATTATAACATATTACTGTAGGTATACACATCCCTGGGATCACGTAGACACAACTGCACAAGAATGCATACAAATTCATGGGTCCTATTCCACCCGGTAGGGCTTCAGTTTAGCCTTGGTTGAAATTGATGTTGGTTGGTTGGTTTTATGATGATTAACGCCACTTTCAACAACATTTCAGTTATATCGTGGTTGAAATTGAAAATGATAGATCGATGTTCTACATATATCACATAACAATTACCGTAAATTGTTTAAATACCATTATATTCTCATTATGACCTCATTGCAACAACAGAGAGGATGGCACTACCTGGTATTTTTCCAGCCTAATTAAATGCAAAACATCTACAACTATATGAACTGTCCCTGATGTGCGTCAGCACAGAAAAATTAAACATATCTTTGATGAAGATACGTTCAAGTGTAACAATTAACACAATGAGGCTTTTTTATGGGTCTACTTTACAGCGTAGGCATAAAGTAACGATGTCAAGTAAAACATAAAGGTAATGTGTCCTCGGCCAGTTTGTTTACTTCATCACCGGGGAAGATGTATTTTTAAGAATGCATTTGGCAAGCATTATAAGCTTTTAAATGTTTATTCACTACACATTTATAAAAGGAGTATAAAATATGTTTTGCATTGACCAATGCATTTCATTTTATCCGTCTTCTTCTTTGGTGATTTTAGCATTTTATTATTCGATATTTCTAATGCAAGTTTTTTTTACATTTTAGATCCAGTTCCGACACCATTTCCACCAGGTAAGTCTATAAACAGAGAATTATATGATATAGAAATATCTTGTTTCCAGATGACTTGTCAATGTACCACATCATAGGCCATATGAAAATAACATATTAATGTTTTTTTTTAAATACTAAAGATGTAATCAGAAGACGTAATTCAAAGAATGACATGTAATACAATGACCAAAAAGGGCAAACAATGGTCTACAAAACTGGATAACTGATTACCATCTTTTTTGGTGCATGCTAGAGAAATGTAGATGGGATCAGTTTGTCATCTGCTTGATACAGGATGTACTCATTTATTGTGAACATGAAAATGTCGATGAGATCAAGGAATTAAAGGTGACTATCAATGAAATTCTGTCAATTCTGTTTAGTTTCTCATAACATTGGCGGAGATTATAACATACTTCACAGATATTGATTAATGTTAGAGAAAACCGAATGGGTAATAACGAATAGACAATCCAGAGACACATGAAACATTGAACCCAAAACACAGGAAGAAAGCAAAATGAATACCACACAGAAAACCAAATCAATGAGCAATACAAACCCATTAAAGACGAGTGTAAATGGAGGCAATAACATCATCATGGCATGGTTGTACCTCATGTTTACATGTAGTATCATTTCCAACATTTTATTGTTTATCTACAATTGAGGAAATTACAGCACAATGCAAAATAAATGCTGCATTGCACATTTGCATTTTATTCATATTTTGTATAAATTTGCTTTATATTAGGTTATATTTCAATCAATCTTGTATTTTATATTTTTCAGAATTTTTAACAGGTAAATACTAATTTGATCTATAATATTTACATGTTAAAGACTATTGTTACAATGATTTTACTAAGCAACAACAAATATGTTTTTTTTATTACTTGCATGCTTGTGTGTCCATTAATTGTTTTTTTGCGCTTCTTCTGACATTGTTATTACCGCCATCATCAATGTTAGAACATAGTAGTACATGACATTAAAATAAGTACAATGACGGTAATACATAATGATGATAGGAACTGAAAAAGCTTGGTTAATCCGGGACCGTTATCACATTTATATTATCATCTGCGTCTATAGTATGACCGCTTGAGGTTTGACAATTTGAACGATTTATATAATACAATGAATAAAACGTTTACTAGCATTACATAATTCATTCAAAATATAAAAAGAAAACCAGGAATAGAAACAACAATCATATGTAGCTGAAAAACAGTGGACACACACATGGCATGTTCCTGACAACCAGTGGACACACACATGGCCTGTTCCTGACAACCAGTGGTCACAATCATGTTGATGTTAGACGTTGCATTTCACTTTACACATACTGTTTTTTTTAAAGAAAAACAAAATGTATGGCGTATGTTAAATATGGTTATTTGATTGGTCAAATTTCAAATTCACGCACAGCGATTTTGAAAAGAAAGTGTAAATAGTGATTTAGCAATTCCACCAATACTAAGAAAGCGAACAATAACATAATCTCACCTCAAAACATTGTACATAATAAGAAACAACATCATATGCCGTTGGAAATCAAGGCACTGGCTTTGGATAGGCACAAAGATGTGGCGAAGATAAATCGGTTGATGGGATATCAATCCCCCCTCTTGGGAATTTTATGTCCAACGGCAATATGGATAACAATATGGATAATAGAACTGCACATATTATCTTCAGCAGTTTCATACTGGCAAGACCTAGTGATTTATTTCATAAGAAGTCTTCAATGTGTCATGACGTTCTTTCATATTTTTGTTTATGTATTATTTTAACGACATTAATTCTATTATTCCATTTTAGACAAATGTAATAACCAAGAATCTGTTGTTTCTCCTTAAGATCGTATCTATTGTTTTAATAATATTAATTTTATTATTCCATTTTAGACAAATGTAATAACCAAGAATCTGTTGTTTCTCCGGGAGATCGTATCTGTATTCCTTATGATGATTTACATAACACAAGCAGAATATCACATATTACCATACAACAGACGTCATCGACCTACTCCTATACTTTCTTTCAATTCAACATGTCTGTCAATTCCACAGTTTCCAACTTTACAAGACATGTTGATGATTGGATAGTTGATTATGACATATCACGGATTGACCAAATGCTAAGGCTAGTACAGCCCAAGTCCTACTGTTCAAGTAAGGGAAAATATATTGTGATTTTAGAATATACCGATGGCTCCCATACTTCATTTGAGTTTGAAGTTCGGATGAAAGGTTTGTACTTACAGGATGCATAAGTTAATAAATCTATTGGATAATTGACATATTCCATGCGATGACTAAGAATACTTAAGAGGCATTAAGACAACAAAACAAAGAGAAACTAAAGCACGACAGTCCACAGCTTCAACAAGTAGTAAAGTTAAATTGATAGACAAACAAAATAAAATTAGAATAGGATAGTCGATAACAGTACACTAGCAGTTACAATCCAACATCTTCCCAAATTATTGAATATTCATTAAGAGGTTGAAAGAAGTTGAATTGTTCGTATTCTGTTAGCCATATAATGTGGAGTTAAATTATGTACATTATAGTATATTGTAAAGGTCGATATGAATTCTTGTGGACCTACGAAATCAATAACGGGGGTCGTAAGGCCGAGGTCAATATAGGTTCTGCAGGCCCATAAACACTCGTATGCATTAATACATTATACTCACAAGTGAAAAGACTGCAATTGTTGTATTACATACTTTATAAGTGAAAATGAAGAGGGGACATTATTATTTTACTTCAAACAATATCAGATTTAACAGAATGTTAGACAGGATCGAAACCAAAAGAAATAAACACATTACATAACAATGACTGTTCCACATAAAGATTATATAAGTATTATATATACCATGGATCTTACGAATTAACTTATATAAACCAACGAATCCCAAGGATGAGTTGGTTTGAATAAGTTCATGAGTAAGATTCATGGCATATATGGTGTGTAACAGAAATCAATATTGGGTGCTTTCGTCGAGGTCCGCAAAATCATGGAATAACATCAAGATCTTCATGTTAGACCATGGTTTGTAAAAGTTCACTATATTTAAGTTGATTAATGCATACAAAAATCAAAGGAAACATGCGTATTTATGTTACAATAGAAAATTAAATAATTTATGTATAATCTATATATAAAACACCACTCTTGTAATTTCGTTCTTTGTGCAATTTCAGTACACTCTCATTCTTGTAAGCATGTACTGGAGGAGTAAATTGTTGTTTTTATCGTCGGTGGAGCTATATTGTAGCTTTCTGCTACATCAACAAATTTTTGACGGTCTAAATGTCTGCTAACAGATCCATCACAATGCAAACATTGTGTTGTTCTCTTCGGGGAATGTAGCTGCATCACTGCTCATTTGATGTTAAATAACAATCAATCGAATGGACCCATCGGGAGATGTATCTCACAGTCACAATCGTAAGGAACACATTAAGACAGGATTGAAGATACCAAAGGCGTAACCAGAAGCCGAAAATCGAAAGATGAAGAATACAATGGTCAAAAGAAAAAGGCCAAACGGAAAAATAATAATATACAACACAATTAGCAAAAATCTAATGATTGAACAACACGAACCCCCCAAAACCCGAAGTAAACTCATTTGCTCTGGAAGAGTTAGCAGCTCCTGCTCCACGAGTTCCACCCGTCGTGTTTCTGTTAATCGACATGAACATCTTGTGACATGGAAATCATGTTTGACACAAGTATTCGTAGATACAACTAACACATAAACCATAACCCTACTTCAGAGCATAAAGACATTACATATCGACATTCAATACATGTAAAGGTTACGTCATTACAGAGGGTCCGTCGTGGTCGTGATCGTATGGTGGTTGGATTTATAACTATATATGCAATTAGTATCTATCACCACTAACGTTGTGAGATCGAACCCCGTTAAGGTTAGGTGAACTCGATACAACATTATGTGATAAATTGTGTCAGTAACTAGCGACAGGTCGGTGGTTTTATCCGTGTTATTCAGTTTCATACACCAATATACCTGATATATCGTTGAAAGTGGCGTTAAGCACCACAAACAAAATCATTACAACCGGACATTATCAACATATAGAGAAGCATAATATCATTATAAAATAGTATATATATATATCTTATATAGATCCTCAATTACATCAAAGTATTACATCTGACGACCAGGGAATATATGTACACTGTGAATTAACAGGGACTTGCTTACCAAGTTCATTGGCTATATATGTCACCATGAACAACTCGACAGTCTTGGTTCCGGATACCAATGCATGCAGCTATAACGACAGGAAAACAGGAACCATGGTTTCCATTCAGGCTACAATTCCATCTTCAATGTTTACAAAAAACCAACGCATCTATTGCGTACCTCTAATGAGAAATCAGGAACTAGCTAAAAATTTGACAAGCACAATACCAATATGTCATGGACCCGGTATGTATCAATATTTGAATAAGTGACCGTCAATACAGCCATTTTGTTATATTTAATTTAAATAATTATATTCGTCATTGTGTACATCAGGTTGTCTTACACGCAAATTGAATTTGGAATAGGGAATATAACGGAAAACAAAATATAATATCCCTACAGAACAGTTCCAAAGTCCGATAGTGAAATATCAGAAACAGAGACAAAATCTATATCCTTAACGTACATATACATAACCACTTACTAACCTGACTTGGTACAGGTATTCTAATAAAATAAAATGGCGAATTAAACACACACACTTAGCATGTAAACTCGAAGAAAATGACAGTTAATAATAATTTTCATATTGAGGGAAAACATGATTGCTATCTTTGTGCGGATCTAATTGTACGAAATGCCTTCCGATACCAAAGGGGTAATCAGAAGCCGTAAGTCGAAGAACAGACAATACAAAGTCCAAAAGAAAGAACATCAGGACAATCAATAATCCGCAACACACTACATAGAAAACTAAAAATTGAGCAATACTTAAACGGGGTGAACGTTTGTGTATAATTAAGGAAAATGCAAAATTATTAATACCGATCGTCGTTGATAACTTGATCAAACGTGCAACTACATTGCATGAAATTGTCACGTGCAAACAGAAATGGAATTATAAAGCTGTGTTCTACGGAAGATTATTTTTTTTATCATAGACACGCATGAAAAATAATAATCATCACCATTCTTTATTTTCAGTTCATGATTATTGTCAGGAAAATAAAATCTTCGGCTTCAAAATTGTCTGACGATAATTATTCTAATGCAACAAGAAATAAACATACGGCTTTCTAAATGTTTGATGATAATCATTTTGTTGCGAATGAATCTGTAGTGGAGAATACACTCCAACTGTAGATTCTTAAAAATAATCAACGAGACCCGTCAGGGTCGAGTTGATTATTTTTAAGAATCTATAAGTTGGAGTGTATTCTCTCACATAATACATTTCTATCTGCAACAGGGTTTTCATTTTATATTTTTACCTTTTTAATGTTCAGAAAGCTAAATAAGCCACAATTAACATCCGTGCTTTCGATTCTCGTTTATATTTAGATATTTCAAGGTCTTTCAAGTGTCCCAAATATTTACCTGTGGTCTGTCTGATTTGTTAAGTTGCGGTCGGTTCGTTGGTTATTTTTGTATTGCGAGAATACTCGTCAGTTCTGAACATAAATTATGTCAGAACTCAAATATTTTATATCGTGTCTTGTATATATTGATCAATTGCTTTTTTTAAGCAAATTGTTGATATTTTTTTATCAAGAGTCAAAGGGTGTATTTCTTTCGTATGTTTGAGATGTGCCGAACATGTTCTAGCGAATGAAGTGGTACGGAACACTCTGCGCGAACAAACAGACCAGTGTGCCGGGTGTACCAAGTTTTGAGGTGATGCAGAAGGTATCAAGATGGCGGAACCGACGATCTTTTCTTTGACATAGAATTTGTTTTACACCTTACTCATTTTCCTAAAATTACGCAATACAAAATAATTGCGTAGATTTTTTAGGGGGAGGAGGGACTTTGTAAATTGTGAATACAGTCCCCTATAGTTTTATAAATCAATCATTTTGGTGCAAATTTGATTCCTGTGAGAACACAGGAGCTTCTTAACGTGAAGTTCCATTTCCCTCCTTCTTTATTCAATTATTTTTTTGGAAAAAAAAAAATTTGGTTTGCAGCACCTGATGGATTTATGGGTTTCAAATTATTTAAAGAAAAAATACAAAATATGCCAGATAGATGCAAACTTACACAAACATTTTTTCCTCGATGCGCTCAGTCATGATCTTTTGTTTTGACTCGCGCCCCTCAATTAAATCTCAGATCTGCCCTTTTTAAGATCTGCTCTATTTCCTACCTAACCTCTCTATGCGCACGGGTGGTTTGCTATGTCACACGCACGGATATTTGAACATCGCCTTGAGGTAGGTTTATGCTGTTGTACAATTAAAAAAAAAGGAAAACTAACAAAACCAAGTAGTTCACCGAATGGCTCACATATCAGACTGCATTGTTAGCATACATTCATTGTGTGTAAACCCGTCAGTTTTCCAAACACTTCTGTATAGTTAAATGGGTTTTGTGTGAACGGTATCCTTGCCCGGGATTTTAACTTTACAGAAGTGTTTGCAAAACTGACGGGTTTCCACGCAATGAATGTATACTTACAATGAAGTCTGATATGTGAGCCCTTTGGTGAATACTTATTTTTGTTAGTTTTTTTTTCTTTAATTGTACAACTGCATAAACCTACCTCGATGCGATGTTCAAGTATCCGTGCGTGTGACGTAGCAAACCACCCGTGTATATACGTTAAAACACTGTGAAAATTATATAATATAAAGACTACATGTATTCGTCATTTATTGTTCAGTTGCATATTTTTAGGATTCAGTAATATTATAATTAAAGGCTAAATCACGTGGAAGCAGCAACTATGGCTACAGTAACTACTGATTCTTCCAAATTCATCTCACTATCATCATTGTCCATTTCGAGTACTGCTGACAGAAATAGAGTTAACTTATCCACCATGTTGTTTGTCCAAAAAGTTCTAAACCATTTCATTGACCTAGGGCACATGGAATGTTCGGAACATGTTCAGAACAGTCCAAAGAAATACACCCAAATATACTAATTATATAATTTATTTATGTGGTGAACTTAGCCGAGTGTTAAGATGGAAGTTGAAAGTCAAATTAGACTTTAAAAAGCCCGGCAGTGGTTCGAGACACGAAAGTCCCAAAATAAGTAAAATACGTTTTTAAGCCTAAAATTGTTAAAGGTTAAAGTTCATATATTCAAGAACAAAAGAATCAACTGTAGATTCTTAAAAATAATCCACTGTTCGAACAATAGTGTGACGTCAGAGAAATGTATTATCTCCGGATAAATAAAACCCTGAAGTTTCATCAAAATAATAATCATCGGCTTTCTGTAGGTCCAAATTTGGTTTTAAAGTAATGGTCGCATTTTTCAAGTTCTGGAGAATATTTTTTGTGACAACCACAGATAAGCAACGATACAATATTTACTCTGGTGCTTATTTGTGTCTCGTGTTAGAGACATATTATGATTTTTTTTTTTTTTTTTTTTTTTTTTTT
>MJUT01037418.1:131790-149001 GCA_002080005.1 Gigantidas platifrons
TTTTTTTTTTTTTTTTTTTTTTTTTTTTTTATCAATATTAAATTATGTACTCATTATTGTTTAATCTTATCAAGGTGTTTCTTATTCCAATATATTGGAAATATATCGATCATCAAAATTTGCCGAGGAGAACTCTTTTTATTTCTGTTTGTATCAACTTGAGATTCAATTCAATTCAAAGTTTTATTTAAAGGAAAACGCTATGGTCTTAACAAGTTAGCGTGAAAATTTAAATGACAGTAAATAAAAGACATTTGTGTTAATGAATGTTAAAAATAGTATACCGTAAGGTAGAATTTGGTCATTGAAGTTGCATGTAGACCAAATACTGGGGATCGCCATTTTTCGTAGCTCTTCAATGTGAGGAGACAAAAGGCATAATCTATTCTCGGATTATACCTGTAATTAAAGCTCTCCCGAAAGAGCCGTGACGTCATGCAATCGGTATCGTATATTATAGCAGCATTGTTCAGTTGCAATTTTATCATTAAAAATTATGTAAATCCAAAAATAACGTCGTATATTTATCTTTTGATATTTACAAAATCATTATGACTTCATGTCAAGCATTTTATTGCATTAACGAAAATGGAAAGTGTGAGAAGAATTTGTTTTTGCAATTACCGATCAGGACTACCCTAGTTAACACATCGACCAGTGATCATGAAAAATGCAGGAAAGTACGACAGCATTGGCGACAAAAAAGAAAAACGCATATGTACGCATAAAACGAGTTAAAAGTGACAGCTATTTATCCTACGGCCAATCATGTAAAACAGGGAATCATACGTAGATACCCCCCTTTCCCCAATACAAATAAATTCATTTTTTTTCTATGAAAATGTAACAAGGGATGGGAATATTAAGAAAAACAAATAGGACGATATACAAATTGTTAACATTGTATTGCAGTTGATCTGATATTAAAACATATCCAAAAGGACTCGATGTTGGGAAGAGTCAAAATTTATTTATTTATTCAACTAACATGGTCTGTCTCTGTGACGTCACATGACGAGGTGTCATGGCCGCTTACACTACGACAGGAAATTCCAAGTATTCATATTTCTAATTGGGTATATTAATGTTAATAAAGCTGTTTTTATCTAATAATTAGTTATTTACGGATAAAAAGTTACAATGTATTGAATTATACCTATTGTTCAACTGACTGGAGTTTTCCTTTAAAGGCATACAAGCTGTCAGAATTATTTTTTTTATATTAAAAGTTGCCAATATTCGATGTTTTATACTAATTGCAGTTGAAATTTTTCATAATATCATACGTAAATAGCATAGAACGAAGGAAATCCGTCGCTGTTTGATTTTCTTGCATCCAGTCAAGACTCCAATGTTTACCCGGCACAATATTGATCAATATTCATGCATTCATGAATACAATCATATGCCCATTGATGACCTACACAGTGACCTCATTCGATAAAGCGTTTGTGCATGTGCGAAATTGTTGACTGAAGAAAAAGCACATGTCATACAATATGCTTAGGTTTGTTTTTATTGATTTCATCACGTATTTATGATTTTAAGTGTCATTCTTAATACCATTATATAATATTAACTGATTACTCCGGGGTCCAATTTCATAGATATATTTCTTAAATTATATTAATTCTAACCAATATTTACCTGCAACACGTACGTTTTCTGGTTATTTATAGCAGTTATCAGTGTTCGGTAAACTTTGGAAAAGAAGCCGGCTTATAATTAGGTGTGTTAATAGCGATTTAATCAGCAGACACTCGAATTTTTTTCATTAATTACGACATTATAGCATATTTGTTAAACTTGGCTTCTTGTTCAGAACATTTTATTAGTATAAAACATCGAATATTGGCAACTTTTAATATAAACAAACAACAATCAATTCTGAAAGCTTATATGCCTTTAAAGTCTATACATATAGCATACATATAACACAATCTTTAATGAGCTTTTAAAATCAACTATATACGATACATATTTATGACATATTAGATATATCTTATGAAGGTTTAGAGTCATTTTACTTGAAAATAAAAACGTAAATATCAAATTTAGGACGCACGACGCGTTTCTAGAATAACCTTCATCAGGTCACGCTCAAAATCTAAAAACTGGAAAGTCAAGTAACTAAAGGGATATTGTCTACGATTTTTTTGAAAATTTTAACTGTCCATACATGATTTGTTTAAGCTATCATTAAACAGTTATGATACAAAATATACGATTGGTGTTCTTTTTTGACAAAAAAGACCCAAAACTATCGTTATCGGAATTATTGTTCGGATGACAGAAATTCAAAGTGAAAGTAAAAGTAAAAACGGAAGTTTGGAATTCTCGGGGGTTTAGCTTTGAGGTAAGGAAAATACTGTTAAGATTCAAACACTTCATGATTGTCACGCTTGTTTAATGTTGTTTGAATCTTAACGTTTCGTAGCGTATTCGCCAATAATTCGGTGTTTAATCTTCATTTTATGAAAGTCAGTACGGAAAACAACAATCATTTTGGGTATGAAAAAATACAAATGTTGTAGACAATATACCTTTAAAGTTTTGGGAGCAATACAACCAAGGACCTAAACGGGATAGACAAAATCGGCTAGGGTCATCTATGCCTGAGGCAGGAGAACCTTCGTTTTATTAACAATTACATTAACTAGGAACAGTAAATCTCAATAATAACTATATCTAATAAACCATGTAAAAGCCGAAGCACTGACTACTGGCGGATGGTATCCTCGGGCACAAGTAGTCCACCAGAAAAGGTATCAACATTAAAAGTCCTTAATTGGACAAAAGGTTCACAAATATATTAACAAAACATGAAACATGAAATTTTATCAGATATCTCTGAAAAGAATATTCATGGGTTATTTTTGTAAACATTATACAATATCTATAAACAAAATAAAGATATTAATAAAAGTATTGAATATATCTAAAATGATGTATTAAAGACGTTTCCAAATTGAGATATCTTAAATAGTTTGTAATATACCTTAGAATGTTTTAATGACTTATTTCGTTCTCTACATCTTTACATGAATAACTACGGGGCCGTCGTGGCCGTGATCATATGATTATTGAATTTGCAACTACCTATGCAATTAGTGTCTATGACCATTGATGTTATTAGTTGAATCTCGATCAGGGCGAGGTGTATAACATTATGTGATTAAAGTTTGTCAGTTACTTGCGACAGGTCGGTGGCTATCTCCAGGTCCTCCGGTTACCTCCACCAATAAAATTGACCGCCAAAATATAACTGAAATATTGTTCAAAGTCGCGTTAAGCACCATAATACAAACAAACAATTAAATAAATTACTGTTGACATAGATTACTCTCCAGGTAATTATAATTGTTTAATGGAATTATTTGTTTTATTAGCTTTCGTACTGCAGGTTTTTAAAAAAAAAATGAAATTCCTTTCCATCCCCTTACATGTAAAACTAATATCCATGTTTTATTTAGTATGAAGCATAATAACCAATTTACTACCAACAGTTATATTAAATACGGTACTTCTATCAGGGGCGTCTTAGCAACAAAATAGGCCCCGGGCAAAGCAGTGCACTGGGACCCCTACCTACACAACCACTTACAAGAATAGAAATGTAAATGGTCGATAAATTAAACATATACACTAGTCAACAAAAGAAACCAAAATAATTGTTTATTATCACATACGACAATGCTTGCGTGAAACGCGTTTATCCTCACAAATCAAACAATAATATCCTGTCTCGAGTTTCCGATGATCAAATTAGGCATTTAAATCACCTGCGGTCATTAATCGTGTTGTCAACAAAAGTAAACAATTTGCCATTCTGAAAATTGAATTTTCACAAGAAAGTCGATGCCACGGCTCCGTCAAATTGACCATGAGTGAGCGGCGGTTATGGTTTAGACTGGAATGACTCACCAGGCCGTGGCAAGCCACTTAGCTTTAATGTGTCTAGAATAACCATTTCATGGCTAATGATTTGTCTTCGACAAACAGGTAGGACGAATAGCAGACCCCGTAACGACAGTCCGCGTGTGACGTCACAACGTCAAAACAGACATGTACGCCTTTTTCACCTCCCCAGCCGTATGATAACAGTGAGGACAGTGCCTGTAGAACACATGATCTAGCAAGCATCAGAATTTCGGGTCAGACAGTTCGGAAAAGACTACGTGAATCTGGACTCCGAGCTATGCGTCCGGTGGCAGGACTAATCCTTTAGCAACGCCATGGAACCGCGAAACTAGCCTGGGCCATCGTTGGAGGCTTCTCACCTGCCAACACATCCTTTTTAGTTATGAATCCCGATTTTCACTTCGTTTTAGCGATGGACATTATTGTGTGTACCGCAGGCGTGGGGAACGTTTTACGGACCAGTGTGTGTACGAGTCCGACCGTTTTGGAGGCGGAAGTGTTATGGTCTGGACTGGAATTTGTCATGATGGTCGCACTCAGCTCAAAATTGTTCAAGGAACATTGAATGCCGTGAAATACAGAGACGATATTCTTGATCCTATCGTTCTGCCCTTTCCCCAATAGCGACACTTTGATCACGTCTTTCAACATGACAATGCAAGATGTCACGTGAATCGTGTTTGTCAAGACTTTATGAACCAGAATCACATCCGTGTAATTCCTTGGTCGGTATTATCACCGGATTTGTCATCAATTGAACATGTATGGGATGAACTCGGTAGACGTGTTCGCCACCGTTAAAATCCACCGGAAACACTACAGGAGCTGCGTGCCGCACTTGTGCACGTGTGGGACAACATCACACCAGCCTTTATCCAACAGTTGATTGGTTCTATGCGTCGGCGATGTGAAGCTGTTGTTGCTGCAAGAGGTGGTCATACACGTTACTGAACTCCGCAAACCTCCATATTGCATGACAATTTCTGCCTGTCCCTGATTTGTTCTGATGATGATGTTGAGAAATTTTGTTGATATTGTCTTACTTGTTATTCCCATATGAATCTAAATTATACGTTTTTTGTCGATTTTATTTCTCTATGTAAAGAAATATTGAGCATCAAACCCTTTTATCGTTTCTTTTGTTGACTAGTATATTGATCGCATTGGTATTTCCAACAAAAACAGTTTTAAGCATTATATAAAAACCATGCTGTACAGCAAAGATTAATCAACACAGACGTTTTTTTATGTTTTTTTGTTGTTGCTTTTTTGCGTGTGCTGATTCACAACACTGTGAGGCAACGCCTAGCCTCGTCTCTGTCTACGTCTATATTCTACCTTTTTTCATCTTGTATCAACAGCTTGTCATTTATATATCACAAACTACCAATACCTTGTTATTAGTACTGCGTCATCATTTCGTAATCTTGAATAACTAATTATATGCTTACCCTACAATCGTTCTAAATGAAACTCAGATTCAATTACTGATAACCAATTTCATATAACCAATATCATTGCTATTAACTGCCAAGTGAGTTAAAGTGACGTTAACATATACGCTTTTACATTATACAGCGAGTGATATCCGTACACATACATGCACGTCAGGTTGTAGAGGTGACCGTGATACTAAATCAGAGTTGAATGCCAATGTCCACTTGTTATTATAAAAATTAACATTAATATTGTTAATTATCTTTAGTAAAACACGGTCATGCTAAATATGCATTTTCCAACAATAAATATTTATAGTTTTTAAACAGTTGAATATCGTTATCTCGAAGTTCACGGGGCAGTTGCAAAATTTCAAGTTATCCAAAATTCGACTTATGGGGAGTGTGAGATTAGATAAAATAGGCAACTCTATCTATTTATAGACAGCAAGTCACAACATACATAGACTAGCATGGGGCCCCTACGCTCGTGGATCCTCGGGCAACTGCCCATTGTGCCCATGCGATAAGACGGCCCTGACTTCTTTGCTGTGTAAACTATAACTAAAACCATAATAAACTTCAACAGGTTTTATTCCCACACGTGTTTCATAGTGGAGAAAACATCCCCTGTTCTAAAAGGTAGAAAATTAGGTTGACGGCTGATCTAGTTCAAACAGTCCCTAGATTCGATTATGTATTTGTCTGTACTTTACCCTCAAATGACTGTGTTACCGTTAATTGTAAAATGTGGATAAAAATCTGAAGGCAGTAACATACAACTTTTCTAATCCATAGTGATAATTAAATGGACAGCGTAAAACGGACTTTTACTTAGATGCGCAAGGTAAAAGACGTACCACATAATGAGGAAACCTGAGTACCCGGAGAAAATCACTGACCTGTCGCAAGTTACTTTATCGGATAATGTTACACCTTGCATGCAGCCGGATTCGAACTCACAACTTTAGTGGTTATAGATTATGATTCTATAGGCACATATAATTGTACCTACCGTATAAGCAAAATTCAATATACGACGTCAATTTTACCCGCTGACTATAACGGGATGATCAGACGACGTAAATTGAAGGACAGATAATACGATGGTCAAAAGACAAAATAAAAAGTACAAACATTGATCTGCAAAACGCTACAAATGAAACTAAATGCGAACATCACTAAAAACCGAGAGTTAACCTAGGTGTACCGGAAAAACCGAGAGTTAACCTAGGTGTACCGGAAAAACCGAGAGTTAATCTAGGTGTACCGGAAAAACCGAGAGTTAATCTAGGTGTACCGGAAATGTAAGTAGCTTCTAATGTGGCACCCATAGTGTTACTCTTGTTATAATCCAGGTGATAAGTCATGAATGGGTAGTGACAGAATTGTAATTACGATATACATAGTCATCTGCTATACAGATCTTCCGTCAAAGTTAACAAAGCCATGGTGGTGACCATAAAACTTTCCTAGTATTTCCGTCAAGTTAACCACTAGAAATCTTTGGTTCAGGAGCTTTAATGTTAGCAGCAACACTCTATCAGAAAATCATGATAGGAACCACAAGCTTTGGAATATCAACTTGTGATATGTACTCCACATGCAGGTAATGCTGGGATGTTACTACATATTTATGGAAAGTTCACAATGGAAAAATTTAAACCATCTCTTTGTTGTACAGTTTCGCTTTAAACTGGCCCTCATTGTCAATTTCGAGGTGTAGATCAAGGTCCGAAGGTATTTGTTTATGGCTTCAAAGTAGAAATATTTTATGACGAGCCTATTTACGTATCTGATCCTAGTTCTCAGATGTAGTCAGCGAAGCAGAGATTGATACATTATTATACTGAAGACTATTCTACAGTCAGCTTAGTTGATCTAATTACATAATTATCAGTTGAATACCATAAAATCACAATGAAAACCTGACTATAATCAGCTTCTCAAATGCCACAAATTTCAACAGGTGACATATCTATGGTCAATCAGCTGCTCAGATTCCACAAATTTCTACTTATGACATATCTACAATCAATCAGCTGCTCAGATGCCACAAATTTCTACTGATGAAATATCTACAATCAGCTGCTCAGATGCCACAAATATCTACTGATGACATATCTACAATCAGCTGCTGAAATGCCAACAGTTTCTACTGATGACATATCTACAATCAATCGGCTGCTGAAATGCCAACAGTTTCTACTGATGACATATCTACAATCAGCTGCTGAGATGCCACAAATTTCTACAGATGACATATCTATAATCAATCAGCTGCTCAGATGCCACAAATTTCTACTGATGACATATCTACAATCAGCTGCTCAGATTCCACAAATTTCTACATGCTCGAGTGTTTGAATGACAACATATTTGCTATGTCTGGTGGGCGTGTTTTTCAAGACAGTCGGAACACCTATGGGTACAAACTGTGATCCTCTTCTTGCCGACTTGTTCCTTTATTCGTATGAGGCATACTTCATTGTAGTAATGTAACCAATTAATTGTGTTGTCTGTTCTACTTTGATATACGGGTTCTGATTACCCCTTTAGTATCTTCAAGTTCTTCTTACAGAATAGTATGAACAAAATTAATGCAGGAGTTGAGCTAATCTATGGTGGCTATCATGGACAATGCGGGCATCCAATTAGTGCCATGTAAAGAGTTTGTTGAGTTCATAAATCAATTGTTATTATTATTATTATCTTAATTTATGTTGAGGTTCTTTGGTTTCCATGCGCCCAAAGATTTTTAAATTCATTGGCTTTCAAATATTTTGCCTTGATCCTATCTAATGCAGTCTATTTCAGAAACGAGCTAAGATTGATATCACTGGGTAAATACCTCTGGTAAGTGGACTAGTTCTCCACGAAAGAATCATTTGACCAATAGTCAGTATTTCAGCATTGACATATTCTATTAGATGTATTTTTTTATCGAAATTTACAGTTTATATATAATGCATTTTGTTTTATTAAACATAATGTTATATTCCCTTAAGTATATACGACCAATCTTAGCCATCCTATTGAGGCTGTTTGGTTTTATATTAATTGGCTTTCAAATATTGTGGCTGTCGAAGTTTAATTCAAGACACACGTCGTGCACACTAAATTTGATCGCTACGGTTGAATTAATTTCGCAATGTTTAAGTTTTCCTCATTCAGACAAAGATATATCTACGTATTAACCAGATGTGCACACATGTGGTAAGAAAATGATTTAATATGATTTATTGCGTTTAACGCAACTTTCAGCAATACTTCAGCTATATCATGGCTACCATTTTTAGTGGTGGAAGAAGACGCAATACCCGGAGAGAATCACCGACCATGGGCAAGCAATTGGTAAACTTTATCACTTGCGGGTATTGGCTTGTATGAGTTGCAAGGTAATTCAACTACCTAACTCGTTGAGCTACCCGAGCCCTTGTATTAAGACACTTTGCTCAAAATGTTTTCTAATATGTAGAATAATGATTATTTAATAACAATTTTATAATCATAATATATATATATAAATCGTATTCTGTTTCTAGGAAATCAGAGATGGACATAAAGTATGCCCCGACACTCAAATTGGTAATAAACAAGGGGAAGTAATAAAGGTTTCATAAGTGACGCGGATCTTCTGATGAAATAAAACCTCCAAAGGAGAGCTTAACAGAGGTAAGAATTAAAAGAATGATTGCATATGGTGTAATCAAACACTTTAATTGGAAGGACAGAAAACACAATGGTCAAAGGAAACAACGACAAGAGGGAAATGTTGAAGATATCAAAGGGGTAATCAGAATCCGTACATCAAAGAAGGACAGACAACACAATGGCCAAAAAGAAAGAGGACAAAGGGACAAACGATCTACAAAACATACAGATAAAACTAAATAATGATCTACAAGTCATTACAAAGTAAACTAAGGATCAACCAACACAAATCCCATTAAATCCGAGGATGAACTCAAGCTACCCGAACGAGTTAGTAATTCCTGCTCCACTGGTGACACTAGTGTGGCTCTTAAATGACAGGAACTTCACATGCTATGTTATTGTGTCTGTTGGAATCCTCTTCATTGTACGACCATTCAAATACTTCAGCAGAGAGTTCAATATATAGCCTGCCATATATCTTCACTCTTAATAGGGATATGTGAAGATTGTAAATTACTTCATTATCGGTAGGACTTCATACAGGGACTTCAAGAAAAACGAAAAGAAGGTAGCCCGATCCTTTAATTTCACGTTCCGCTATATAGATGATGTCCTTTTACTAAATAATGCTAGGTTTGGTGATTTCGTTGATCGCATCTATCCCATTGAGCTTGAAATAAAGGATACCATAGATACTGATATGTCTGCGTCATGCCTTGACCTACACCTCGAAATCGACAGTGAACGAAACTTTACGACAAAAGAGATGATTTCAATTTTCCCATTGTGAACTTTCCATGTATATGTAGCAACATCCAGCAGCACCTGCATATGGAGTATATATCTCTCAGATGATACCATATTCCAGAGAATGTGGTTCCTCTCAGGATTTCCTTGATACACGATTGTTGCTAACAAGGAAGCCACTGAACCAAGGGTTCCTTTTGGTAAAGTTGAAGTCATTACTTTACGGTCGTCACCATGACCTGGTTGAACGTTATGGAATATCTGTGTCACAAATTATCACGGATATGTTCCACTTGTCGTCAACACTTCCCGGTCCTTTCCTCATTCACGACTTATTACCGGGTTTGTAGCTAGATTAACACGACGAGTGCCAACAGTGGAGCAGTGATTGCTTACCCTACCGGATCACCTGAGTTTACCCCCGGTTATTAGTGGGGTTCGTGTTACGCGATCTTTAGTTTTATATGTATGTTTTGTAGATTGTTCTTAGTCCATGTGTACCTTTCTTTTGGCCATTGTGTAGTCTGTTCTTCTTCGATATAAGAATTCTGATTGCCCCTTTGGTATATTCAAACCATTCTTAAAGTACACGCAGAAATCCCTTATATGTGAGATATTATTTCATCACGGTAGTACATTTAATTTAAATTTAATAAACAGTCTATGTTATAATGACTCAATTTTATTTTAAAGCCAAAGCTATTTTCTCTCCTGTGGGGGTAACATCAAGAATATTAACAAATATCAGTGTCATTACGTGTGTAAATGTAATCCCTCTGGGAGAAATGTGTTCACGGACAGATCATATAACAGTGTTAGGAAAATAATTACAATAGAAATTGGAATTAATTTATTTATCTCCACAGCAATGTAGTAATAGAACAGTTGGGGTGTAATAAATTGCAATAACGGAATTTGATTTGTGTACAATATGTACTTTAAAGTCCAGGTCGGAACAAACGAGATATATACTGAACCACAAAAAAAACCCGAACAAAAAAAGAAAAAACAGAAATAAAGACATCGCATAAATCAACCAGTTTTAATTTGAAATATATCAATTTTAATAATGCATATGGGAAAACAATTTCAAGCAGATGTTTTTTTCGGATACTTTTTTCGACAATGCATCACCGATTTAGAAGAAAAAGGAACACAAATCAGTAAAGTGTATGTCCTTCATTATCGTTGATTGCAGCAACACGTCTCCTGTACATTGAATGAAAGAAGCCATAGGAATACGAGCCCCAAACCGCAAGAAGGATGAACCAGGTTCCGCTGCAGTTATTGATCTTGGTGGGACTTCATAAGTCGTCATGGAATCTCATTCCATGGATATTTAATCATCTCTATGTTGTTTTGCTGAAGAATCTAGCGGCTCTAGCATAATGAGCATGGTTGTCACACTGGACAGTGTAGTTTCGATGACGTGCAAAAATAGTACCACGTTGGGTATTATAATTTGGTCCATGCAGCGAGCGGTCGCAACCCCATAATAGTCGCATGGGGCGATGTTCTGAAAGATGACAGGTCCATGTTTGAAGCATAGACCGATTCAACTCCATATCATGATGATTGGTCCACATATGAGTATCTTACCTGGATTTCTTGTATCATAATAGCATTCGTCACGCCTTCGCCATACCTTTGTTGCGCAATCTGCGTTTGAAATGCAATATCAACTTTCATCAGAGAAGATAATATTCCTCCCCTGTTGATGACGCCAATTGTGACGTTGCATAGTCCACTATAGTCATTATTGACGATGACGAACTGGGTCTGCTGGTCAGAGGAGGACATCAACTGTTATTTGCGATCAATCCAAGTAGGTCATTGTCATCACTGATTGGTTTCTGGTAGTTGCCAATTGTCTGTCGTGATGCTTGTGTTGCTCTAGTCAATTTATTTTTCATATTTTGTCGAAGTCGAAGTATGTATCTATCCTGACTTGGCGTTGTAACTCTATGACGACTAGCACACACTCGACCATTGATACTGTTTTAGCGCTATAGCCTTGTCGTATACGTTGGATGATCTGTACATTACAGTTAAATGTCTTTGGAACGAGTTGGTCAACAAACAATATTCATATACCTTGTTCTCGTTATTTAAGACTCAATGCTGGCATTAATCTGGAGTTCCATATCGAAACTGTCAGCCTTTGAATTTTCTGCGTCTTACATAAGCAGAGTTCAATTAGGCTTTGTACCAGCTCCCATGTTTTCATCCCGTGGTTTAGAACGCATTTCACGATACTCTCCAGACCCAATATCTTTGCATCAGTTAATTAACGCAATCAACGTAAAATATTTTCAAAATAAACTCCGGGTTCATTATACTGACGATTTGCCAGATCCACACAAAAAAAAAAAAAAATTTAATAGGATGATTTTTGCAAACTTAGCAAAAAACTACGTTTCTTTGACGGTTCAGTATAGTTATCATCATATCATATCGATATATCTTATAAAGAAGATCTTCTTTTTTTCATTGCAAATCGATGAAATACAAAAACAAAAATTCTTAATACTTGTTCGTCTTTTTATATTTCTTTTTTGTTTTTGTTTTATTTTTCTATGCAGAGAGAACAGTGTCCACGTAATCACATGGTTGTTCCTTCAATGATACGGACCAGGACAGTAAGTTAATTTTATTTTAGCTTGCCTTGTTTTTTGCCTAATTCAAATATGATTAAATCTAAGGTTCTGCTCACTCAGACATAGGACAATTTGCACTAAAATAATTGACAAGGTCATAATTTTAGACTGGAGTTGTGAACCCATAAATGAATAAGTTAACAGAAAGACTGGAGTTGTGAACCCATAAATAAATAAGTTAAGAGAAAGACTGGAGATGTGAACACATGACTGAATAAGTTAAGAGAAAGATTGGAGTTCTGAATACATAAATGAATAAGTTAACAGAAAGACTGGAGTTGTGAACACATGAATGAATAAGTTAACTGAAAGTCATGAGTTGTGAACCCATAAATGAATAAGTTAAGAGAAAGACTGGAGATGTGAACACATGAATGAATAAGTTAAGAGAAAGACTGGAGATGTAAACACATGAATGAATAAGTTAACAGAAACACATGAGTTGTGAACAGATAAATGAATAAGTTAAGAGATAGACTGGAGTTGTGAACCCATAAATGAATAAGCTAACAGAAAGACTGGAGTTGTGAACACATGAATGAATAAGTTAACTGACAGTCATGAGTTGTTAACCCATAAATGAATAAGTTAAGAGAAAGACTGGAGTTGTGAATACATAAATGAATAAGTTAAGATATAGACTGGAGTTGTGAACCCATAAATGAATAAGTTAACTGACAGTCATGAGTTGTGAACACATAAATGAATACGTTAACTGACAGACATGAGTTGTGAACACATAAATGAATAAGATATCTGACAGACATGAGTTGTGAACCCATATATGAATAAATTAACTGACAGACATGAGTTGTGAATACATAAATGAATAAGTTAACTGACAGACATTAGTTGTGAACCCATAAATGAATAAATTAACAGAGAGACATGAGTTATGTCCCAAAAATGAATAAGTTAACAGAAAGACATGATTTGTAAACACATGAATGAATAAATTACGAGAAGAGAAAGACTGGAGATGTGAACACATGAATGAATAAGTTAACATAGACTGGAGTTCTGAACACATAAATGAATAAGTTAACAGAAAGACACGAATTGTGAACACATAAATGAATAAGTTAACTCACAGACATGAGCTGTGAACACATAAATGAAAAAGTTAAGAAAAAGACATAAGTTGTGAACACATAAATGAATAAGTTAACTGACACAGGAGATGTGAGCACATAAATGAATAAGTTAAGAAAAAGACAGAAGTTGAGAACACATAAATAAATAAGATAATTGACAGACAGGAGCTGTGAACACATAAATGAATAAATTAACAGAAAGATATGGGTTGTGAACACATAAATGAATAAGTTAACAGAAAAATAAGAGTTGTGAAGACATAAATGAATAAGTTAAGAGAAAGCATGAGTTTTGAACACATCAATGGATAAGTTAACAGAAAGACATGAGCTGTGAACACATGAATGAATCAGTTAACAGAAAGACACGAGTTGTGACAACATAAATAAATAAGTAAACAGAAAGACATGAGTTGTGAACACATAAATGAATAAAATAGCAGAAAGTTAAGAGTTGTGAACACATAATGAATAAATCAACAGAAAGATAAGAGTTGTGAACATATAAATGAATAAATCAACAGAAAGACAGGAGTTGTGAACACTTGAATGAATTAGTTAACAAAAAGACATGAGTTGTGAACACATCAGTGGATAGGTTAACAGAAAGACAACAGTTGTGAACACATAAATGAATAAGTTAAGAGAAAGACAACAATGTGAACACATGAATGAATAAGTTTACAAAAATACATGAGTTGTGAACACATCAGTGGATAGGTTAACAGAAAGACAACAGTTGTGAACACATAAATGAATAAGTTAAGAGAAAGACAACAATGTGAACACATGAATGAATAAGTTAACAAAAAGACATGAGTTGTGAACACATCAGTGGATAGGTTAACAGAAAGACAACAGTTGTGAACACATAAATGAATAAGTTAACAGAAAGACATGCGTTGTAAACATATAAATGAATAAGTTAAGAGAAAGATAGAAGTTGTGATCACATGAATGAATAAGTTAATAAAGATACATGAGTTGTGAACACATAAATGAATAAGTTAAGAGAAAGACAGGCGTTGTAAACATATAAATGAATAAGTTAAGAGAAAGACATGAGTTGTGAACACATGAATGAATAAGTTAAGAGAAAGACATGAGTTGTGAACACATGAATGAATAAGTTACGACAAAGACAGAAGTTGTGAAAACATGAATGAATAAGCCACAAAAAAGACCAGAGTTATGAAAACATAAATGAATAAGTTAATAGAAAGATACATGAGTTGTGAATACATAAATTAATAAATTAACAGAAAGTCATGAGTTGTGAACACATAACTAAATAAGTTTCTGATTTATGCGTGTAACCTGATGAACGTTGTAGACTACTCTCACATACTAAAGTCCTATGTTTGGTAGCTGTATGCTAACTTCATATTATGAGTGTTTAATCATGCTATGTATTTCATATTTCTGTATATTACATGGAATCATGTAAGCTTATAATAAGACGATTTTACCGTAAGCATAGTTATCAAGGATGAATTATGTTTTTTCTTACAGAACCAGTATGTTTTCACAGTTTCACTGTAAAGAGGAAAATAATGCTTTAAGTTGAGATAAAATTTTCAAAATAGTGTCTTTACTACCGGTAATGTACACTACTGTAGAGAATTTAATCATCTAAAACACCTGATATAACTCCGAGATGTGTAGGAGTTCATTTATATATAACCAGATCTAGGCGACAGAACTGTGTTTATTCAGTGATGTTGTTATGTAAAAATATAGTATCATGATAGGTGTAAATGCTGTTATAACACATGATTTAATATTTAAAAAATAGTATTGTATGGTTTGATATTGGTTAGTGATTTTGTATCTTATTGCAGGGTTATCCCATTCACTTCCCTCTCCAACCAAAGAAGCATCCACCTACTACGATTCAACCACCTGATGAAGGTAACAAAAGGCCTGACACAAATATCAACGTAAGATATCTAGATATTGTATCATCCACTATATATATAAACAATTGCTGAATTAGATTGCTGTCAAATTATTATATTAAGTATATATGTACCATATACACATGTCTTATGTCCATCTCTGGAGCAGGAACTGCTTACCCTTCCGGAGCACCTGAGTTTTTAGTGGGGTTCGTATTTCTCTATCTTTAGTTATATATGTATCCTTTGTAGATCGTTGTTTGTCCTTTTGTACTTTTTCTTTTGGCCATTGTGTTTTGTTCGTCTTCGATATATGCATTCTGATTACTCCTTTGGTATCTTCAAACTCTTCTTATGTCGAGATATTATCGACTTTTATGAAATACTACCTTATCTCTTAGATTAATGGGCATGCATTTGAGATTTGAATGTATTCTATACTCATGTATTATTCTTTCCCTCTTTACTAGTTGGTAGATTTATGAATAAATGCCTCTGAACCTTATGAACTTTGTAGACTACTCTCACATACTAAAGTCCTATGTTTGGTAGCTGTATGCTAGCTTCATATTATGAATGTGTAATCATGCTATGTATTTCATATTTCTGTCTATCACATTGAATCATGTAAGCTTATAATAAGACGATTTTACCGTAATCATGTTATCAAGGATGAATTATGCTTTTTTTTTACAGAACTAGTATAGTTTCAGTTTCACTGTAAAGATGAAAATCATGCTTTAAGTTGAGATAGAATTTTAAGAATTGTGTCCTTACTACCGGTGTCGTATAGTAAACCTTCCGCATAGCAAACCTTCCCCCGGAATGTTTATTATATAGTGAACATTCCCCCTCGGAATATTTGCTATATAGTAAACCTTCCCCCGGATACTTTGCTGTATAGTAAATATTCCCCCTGGGGAAAATTTACTATAGAGCAAACATTCCCGCATCCATAGCCGATCATCCCCCCCCCCCCGGATATTTTGCTACATAGTAAATGTTCCCCCTTAATCCGGATAATTACTATTGATTCGGAATTTAGCGCCTTAGTCGTATTAATTTTAATTGTTATATACCATTAAATCTCTTATATCCGGCTATGATTAAAAAGTAAAAAAAGCACATGCTTTGCATTAAAAAAAATGTAAGCAGCCATTTTGCAGTATTTGAAAAACTTAACAGTAGGTAGGAAGGCTTACTATGCGGAATAAATGCTATATAGTAAACGTTCCCCCATGGGGGAAGGTTTACTATATAGCAAATCTTCCGGGGGGTTAATCTACTATGGGGGAAGGTTTACTGTATGACACCGGTAACGTGCACTACTGTAGAGAATCTAATCATCTAAAACACTTGATATCACTCCAAGATCTGTAGGAGTTCATTTATTTATAAACGGATCAAGGCGACAGAACTGAGACTGTGTTTATTCATTGATGTTTCTATGTACAAATATAGTATCATGATAGGTGTAATTGCTGTTAGAACACATGATTTAATATTTAAAAAATAGTATTGTATGGTTTGATATTGATTAATGATTTGTATCTTTATGCAGGATTATCCCATTCATCTCCGTTCCCAACCACCAGAGATACATCCACCAACTACGATTCAACCACCTGATGAAGGTAACAATAGGCCTGACACAAATATCAACGTAAGATATCTAGATGTTGTATCATCCACTACATATATGCAAAAAATTGCTGAATCAGATTACTGTCAAATTATAATATTAAGTATATATGTTCCATATACACACGCTTAGACACATGTAGTATGTCTATCTCTGGAG
>MJUT01037418.1:150317-162529 GCA_002080005.1 Gigantidas platifrons
AAACAATGCCACACACGATACTCTCGAGACACAAACAATGCCACACACGATACTCTCGAGACACAAACAATGCCACACACGATACTCTCGAGACACAAACAATGCCACACACGATACTCTCGAGACACAAACAATGCCACACACGATACTCTAGAGACACAAACAATGCCACACACGATACTCTCGAGAAACAAACAATGCCACACACGATATTCTCGAGACACAAACAATGCCACACACGATACTCTCGAGACACAAACAATGCCACACACGATACTCTCGAGACACAAACAATGCCACACACGATACTCTAGAGACACAAACAATGCCACACACGATACTCTCGAGACGCAATAGCTTTGCATAAGTTAATGATCGCAGTCAACCGTAAAATATTGTTAAATATATCCACTGTTTATTATACAGACGATTTGCCAGTTCCACACAAAAAATTCATCAAGTTTTGAATTGGATGATTTTTGCAAACTTTTGCGGTTCAGTATAGTTATCATCATATCATATTGATATACCTTATTAAGAAGACATTTTGATTGCAAATCGATGAAATACAAAAACAAAGATTCTTAATTCTTCTTCGATTTTCATTTGCGGTCTAAAGCTTATTGATATTTCTTCTTTTTTTTTTTCCTTTTTTTCTTTCTAAAATACGCATATAGAGAGAACAGTGTTCCCGTAATTACAGAAGCAGCATTCTGGTTTTCCTCCATCTATGTTTATTCATTAATGTTTCTATGTAAAAATATAGTATCATGATAGGTGCAATGGATGTTAGAGCACATGATTTAATATTAAAAAAAACCGCTGTATGCTTGATATTGGTTAATGATTTTGTATCTTTTTGCATGGTTGTCCCTATCCCATCGGCCTCCACCCATCACGGAGACCTACTGTAATTGAACCACTTGCTGAAGGTAGCAAACGGCTTGACTCAAATATCAACGTAAGATATCTAGATATTGTTCGATTGGGTCATCCACTACCTATATACAATGACATGTCACGTGTTTGTTCATAGCTACTGGACAAGAGGATCATCTATGTACCATTTATATTGTATTATATTATATTGTAACATAAATACGCATTTTTCCTTTGATGTTTTTATGCAGTAATCAACTTAAAAATAGTGAACTTTTACAAAATATGGTCTAACATGAAGATCTTGATGTTATTCCATGATTATGACATCACATGAGAATAATAGTGAAGTTTCTATGGAAGTGGGAGGAGCTTAAGTCGTGGTTTAATACAAAGGTCTACATGTTATTCCATGGTTAACGCGGACGTCGAAGAGAACACCCTTTTGTCAACCGTGTAATTTCTGTTACAAAAAATATATACCATAGATCTTACTCATGAACTTATTTAAACCAACTCATCCTTCGGATTCGTTAGTTTAAATAAGTTAATTCGTAAGATCCATGGTATATATAATACTTGTATTGTGTAGAACGTTATTAGGTAATATGAGGTTGAAACATACAAGTACTGATTGACAATATAAACAACCATACCAAGACACACCACAACCTTAAAACAGAAAACAAGACAATAATAAGTAGTACATTACATGTCATTCAAACGTTTCTTATACACAATTCGTAATTTGACAATAGTCTAACACTTTATTTAAGAAGCCATAAATTGCATGACAATTTCAATTGGGTAACCTTATTACCAAAAAACAATTTATAATAGCGATTAATAAAATGCCGCGAAGATGATATTATCCATGCTAAAATGTCATACAAAGTTACAAAGTATGTCCCTATGAGTTATTTCGATTCTAATTGGTAAAAAATCTATATTTTTGGTGGAAGGTAGTACTAAAAATGCATATTATAGCAAAGTCCAATAAACTGCAGATATAGATTCTATATGATAAATAACACTGTGTTGGCATTAGTATTTTTATTTTAGAGGTAAAAATAAGCAAAATGCTCCGAAAATTGTCAAATAAATGAGTAACCAGGAGTTAATGAATTGATACAAGTTATGCAAAAGTCGTGACTTGACACAAAGACAGACTTAATTACTTTGTACATTTTAAAGAAAGTCGTGACTTGTAAGCTTTGAAAGAAATGACTAGTCATTGCTTCACAACAAGAAAAGCCAAAGTGTTGGTACTTTTATAAGGTTTTATGAGTATATAGTATATGGCAATGCACCAGTTGTCAATAAAATGAAAACCAAAAACACCACACTGTCGAAACAATTCTAAAGTCTAGTAGTGAAATCATAGAAAGAGACAAAGTCGACACCCCTGAACACACAGACACATGACCTATCACTTTCCTAGCTTGGTACAAGATAAAAATGTAGGTTATTTATTTATGTGTATTCCATAAAATCATAAAACTGGCAGATTTCTATAATCTTGATAATGCTTCTAGATTATGTTTTTTGTTATTTCTAAGTATGTTTCTATTGTTTTATTTTTCAGTGGCTACGCATTATAGAATTAGTGCTCGGTGTGATTATATGCCTGTATGTCATTGCAGCGGTGGTGGTAACTATCGTCGTAAAGAAAAATATCAATGGTATGTAACTAAAGATTACGAACCGGAACCTTTTTTTTAAAGAAAAATAAAACTTGTTATCAACATCACTAGAGTGTGGGGTTTTAATTTGATTTTGAACACTGTGAAATTATTATTAATTGTGAGGTTCTAGATTTCGCTGATTCCGTGGTCCACTTAAACCGCGAAAGTAAGAATCAAACGGAATACAATTTTTCTGTAATGTTTGAAACCACGAATTCTAGAACCATTGGATCAATTCATTTTCTAGAAACTACGAAAATTGGTGTTAACAAATAAAAGCACTTTCAGAGTACGTACCAGTAATATAAATACATACTACAATTATCGCAAAATTACATGTAACGTGCAAGTGCACGTGAATTTGTGAATCAACTTTGAAAAGAGCAACAGTATCATGTTGTAAATTAGACAACAAAATTATGCATCTTTCCTACTATAACGAAATCAATTTAATTATGACTATATCATATGGTGTAATACCACTAAACATGGGTACCAGTCGAAAAGAACGTATGGGAAAGTAGTACGTAAGCACAAACTGGATTCCTACATTGTTGGATAAAAAATAAACCCTATTAGATACTGCAAAATACTGAATGTCAGCAGAAACCTACAGATATTAGTATAATTTTAACCCCATATTTGATGTCCTTGTGGTTTAAAATAAAACAATGCTGGCATTGGAAGGAAACCACCTGAATTTGTGTTAAATCGAAAGTGAAAGTAGGATTTTTGACGGTAGACATCTTCGGACTGTCTGTTTTTTCTTATATGCCATTAAATGTATGTTGATTTTCGGAGTTAAGCTTCCAATTAGGTATCCCTTGCATGAGATATGAGTGTCACTTAGATTAAACTTAAGATGAATCCTGTATGAAAGCTCAATTTTTTTTTATTTAACATAGAAGGCTATGGAGAATTCTTTAGTGGTATTACACCATATTACTGTACGCATAAACAACACGGTGGTCACATAGAAATGAATGCCCCAGAATGCACACAAATGCATGACTCCTATTCCAACCGGTAGGTCTTCAGTTTAATATTGGTTGAAATTGATGTTGGTTGGTTCGTTTTATGGTGTTTAACGCCACTTTCAACAATAGATCAGTTATATCGTGGTTAAAATTGAAAATAATAGATCGGTGTTCTACAAAGATAACATAACAATTTCCGTAAATTGTTTCAAGACCAATATATTCTCATTAAGACCTAATGTTCAACAACAGAGATGATAGCACTACAAGGTTTTTTTCAGCGTAATTAAATGCAAAAAATCTACAACTATATGAACTGTCCCTGGTGTGCGAGGGCACAGAAAAATTAAGCCTATTTATGGCGAAGATACGTTCAAGTGTAACAATTAACACAATGAGGCTTTTGTATGGGTCTACTTTACCTCATAGACATAATGTAACAATATAAAGTAAAACATGGAAGTATTTTTTCGTCGACCAGTTTGTTTACCTCATCAGCAGGAGGCTATTTATTTCTAAGAATGCATTTGCCAAGCATTATATTCTAGATTTAAATGTTTATTCACCACATTTTTATGAAGGGAGCATACAATATTTTTTGCATTGACCAATGAATTTCATTTTATTCGTCTTTTTCTTTGGTTATGTTAGCGTTTTATTATTCGATGTTTCTAATGCAAGTTTTTTTTTAACTTTTTAGATCCAGATCCGATACTAATTACCCCAGGTAAGTCTATAAACAGAGAATTATATGACATAGAAATATCTTGTTTCCAGAAAACTTTTCGTGGAAAAAAATACAAATTTGGTAAATAATGAATAATAACATGGTGTTTACTTAAATATAAAAATGTACCACATCATAGGCCATATGCAAATGACATATTAATTTTTTGAAAATACTAAAGGGGTAATCAGAATCCATAAAAATCAAATAATGACATTTATTGATTTATGAGTTTTGAATTTCCCTTTGGAAGATTGTTCTGTGTTCGGTAATTTTGGTATTACCCTTATATAATACAATGACCAAAAAGAAAAGAACAAAAAAGACAAACAATGGTCTACAAAACATTACACAGAAAGCTCAAGATACATGCCACTAATGAAAATATGGTGTATAGTGAAGACAATCTTAAATTTCTTTTTGCTAGTAGTCCAAGCTATATTCCACTGTGAACATAGAAATAAAAGCCCTTCGTATACTTATATTACAATCACAGTAAAACATCACATACCGCCGATGACGATTGATATATTTCACCAAGCGACATATGACATGGTTTCTACATAACATTACAATTACATATTAGACAATGAACAATCCACAACCTGTAGTATATCAATTACGTTATTAAATGGTACACCAACATGTTTTCTAGAACTTGAGACATGGTTCACTAAAAATTGAACTTCCATTAACCGCTATCTGTCAAATATCATTTCTATTGTATTTTATGTGCTTCAAAACATTGTGTGGTTGTTACAGATGCTTCATCATGCTCATGTTTACACTTCAATGACGTTTAATACTAATTGTAATATACTGTACTACTAATTTGTGATTTGTACCATTACTTATTTATACTGTCAAAAAAAACCCAAACGATTCAAAATTATGCGATGGATAACTGATTACCCTCTGTTTTGGTGCATGCTAGAGAAATGTAGATGGGGTCAGTTTGTCATCTGCTTGGTACAGGATGCACTCATTTGTTGTGAACATGAAAATGTCGATGGAATCAACGAATTAAAGTTGACTATAAATGAAATTCTGTCAATTCTGTTTAGTTTCCATAACATTGGTGGAGATTATAAGATACTTCACATATAGTGATAAATGTTAGAGAAACCCGAATGGGTAATAACGAATAGACAATCCAGAGACACATGAAGCATTGAACCCAAAACACAGGAAGAAAACAAAATAAATACCACACAGAAAGCTATATCAATGTGCAATACATACCCATCAAAAACGTGTGTAAATGGAGGCGATAAAATCATCATGGCATGGTTGTACCTGATGTTTACATGTAGTATCATTTCCGACATTTTATTGTTTATTGATGAAATTACAACACAATGCAAAATAATTGCTGCGCTGCACATTTGCATTTTATTCATATTTTGTTTAAATTTGTTATATATTAGGTTATATTTCAATCAATCTTGTATTTTATTTTACCATATAGTTTAACAGGTAAATACTAATTTGATCTATATCAACAAATATGTTTTTATTACTTGTATGCTTGTGTGTCCATTAATTGTTTTCCGCGCTTCTTCTGACATTGCTATTAACGCCATCATCAATGTTAGAACATAGTTTTACATGACATTGAAATAAGTACAATGACGGTAATACATAATGATGATAGGAACTGAAAAACTTGGTTAATCCGGGACCGTTATCAAATTTATATTGTCATATGCGTCTATATTGTGACCGCTTGAAGTTTTGCGATTTGAACGATTCATATGATACAATGAATAAAAGGTTTACTAGCATTACATAATTCATTCAAAATATAAAAAGAAAAACAGAAGTAGAAATAACAATAAAATGTTCCTGACAACCAGTGGACACAAACATAGCATTACCTGACAACCAGTGGACACAAACATAGCACTACCTGACAACCAGTGGACACAAACATATCATTACCTGACAACCAGTGGACACAAACATAGCATTACCTGACAACCAGTGGACACAAACATAGCATTACCTGATAATCAGTGAACACAAACATAGCATTACCCGACAAGCAGTGGACACACACATAGTATGTTCCTGACAACCAGTGGACACAAACATAGCATTACCTGACAGCCAGTGGACATAAACAGCATTACCTGACAACCAGTGGACACAAACATAACATTTCCTGACAACCAGTGGACACAAACATACCATTACCTGACAACCAGTAGAAACAAACATATCATTACCTGACAACCAGTGGACACAAACATAGCATTACCTGACAACCAGTGGACATAAACATAGCATTACCTGACAACCAGTGGACACACACATAGCATGTTCCTGACAACAAGTGGACACACATAGCATTACCTGACAACCAGTGGACACAAACATAGCATGTTCCTGACAACCAGTGGACACAAACAGCATGTTCCTGAAAACCAGTGGACACAAACATAGCATGTTCCTGACAACCAGTGGACACAATCATGTTGATCATGTTAGACGTAGCATTTCACCTTTCACCTACTGTTTTAGAATGAAAAACAAAATGTATGTCGCATGTTAAATATGGTTATTTCATTGATAAAATTTCAAATTTACGCACAGAGATTTTGAAAAGAAGTTTAAACAGTGATTTATTAATTCCACCAATACCAAGAAAACGAACAATAACATCATATCACCTCAAAACATTGTACATAATAAGAAACAACATCATATGACGTTGGAAATCAAGGCACTGGCTTTGGATAGGCACAAAGATGTGGCGAAGATAAATCGGTTGATGGGATATCCACCCCCTCATGGTAACTTAATACAGATAACAAACGATAGTAAACCTACCATACATGTTAACCCTCCCGCATTTCGCGGGATACCCCCGCTTTTGAGCTCGGCCTCCCGCAAAGAATGTGCCTCCCGCGCCGGAGACTAAAAACTCCCGCTTTGAAATATTTCTCCCACATTATCTACCGCGACCATAAATTTGATTAAATCGAAAAGTTGAACGCCATTTTTGTTGTTTTTATCAGCTGGGTCATTAAAACGTTTGCGTGAATCAGCCGATTGTTACTCGGAATTCTCTCGGTTTTTACTAGAAACGCCGATAATGTAAGTTGTTTACAATATCGAATGGATAACTACACGAATCAAAGTTGTGGAAAAAGAAAATTTGAAGGCGAGTATCGTTCAGTTACTTACTTAAATACGAAAACAACATTAAAAAATACAGTTCAACTATGTCACAATCAAGGAGACGTTGGAATTCAGGACCTACAAATACAAATACAAATACAAATACAAAAGATTTTATTGCTAATCACAGCGCCCAAGATGAGCAGAATAATCACATTTAGCTACAATGATTGGAATGATTTACATATGATTCATGGCATTTATATCAACAGTTACAAAAAAAGAAAAAAGAAGAAAAAAGAAAAAATATTTTGCACATTTATTAGGAGGCACACAGAATAATGTATTAATGATCAATCCATAACATATACATTTTAAAATGATTTTGTGCATGTACATCCAGATTATACCTTGCACCCCTTCTTCAAAGAAAAAGAAACATTATAGCAAATTCTTGGAGGACTGGACAAAATTATACGATTGGGTGCAGCCTACTTCTTTAGGGAATGATATGGCATTTTGCAAACTTTGTTCTACAAATTTTAGTGTCAGCCATGGTGGTGTATATGATATTAAAAGACATGCTGATGGAGATTCACACAACAAAGCAGTTGTTTCAACAAGGAAATCAACCAATCTTAAAAATGCAGACCCAGAGAGAATTTTTTTTATGTTAAAGAAAATCCAGACAGATATGAGATCTGAGTTGAACAATGACACACTTTGTTCTTTATTATGTGCAAAGCAAAATCAAAACTTGTTGTGTTATGAGTACGAACCGAGTTACTCTGTTCTAAGATCAGCAAAACAAGCTGTATTGTCCTCCCAAAGTGGTTTGAAGTAATGTTGCTCAGCAACAACAATAAAAGTTGTACAGTAAATTTTGTTTGCTTTAATCTAAAGATTTGAGTGTGAAAAAGTTCGTCACGCAAAATCTCCCACATTAAATAGTTGGAATGTGGGAGATCTCCCACATACACCATCTCTGAGGTTAACAGGTATGACCTACACATATTGTCTTCAAAAGTTTCATACGGGCAAGATCTAGTGATTTATTTCATAAGAAGTCTGCAATGTATCATGATGTTCTTTCATATTTTTTTCATGTATTATTTAAACGACATTAATTTTATTATTCCATTTAGGCAAAGAATATTTTGTTTCTCCGGGAGATCGCATCTGTATTCCTTATGATGATTTAGATAACACAAGCAGAATATCATATATTTCCATGCAACAGACGTCATCGGCCTACTCCTATAATCTTTTTCAATTCAACATGTCTGTCAATTCCACAGTTTCCAACTTTATAAGATATGTTGATGATTGGATCGTTGATTATGACATATCAAGGATTGACCAAATGCTAAGGCTAGTACAGCCCAAGGCCTACTGTTCAAGTCCGGGAAAATATAGTGTGATATTAGAATACTTCATTTGAGTTTGAAGTTCGGATGAAAGGTTTGTACTTACAGGATGCATAAGTCAATACATCTATTGGATAATTGACATATTCCATGCTATGACTAAAAATACTTATGAGACCTTAAGACAACAAAGCAAAGAGAAACTAAAGCACGACAATCTACAGTTTCAACTCATAATAAAGTTAAATTGATAGGCAAACAAAACAAATTAGAATAGTAAAGTCGATAACAGTACACTAGCAGATACAAGCACAATCCAACATCTTCCCAAATTATTGAATATTCATTAAGAGGTTGAAAGAAGTTGAGTTGTTCGTATTCTAACCACATAATGTGGAGTTAAATTATATACAATTATAGTATATTGTAAAGGTCGATATGAGTTCTGGTGGACCTACGCAATCAATAATGGGGATCGTAGGACGAGGTCAATATTGGTTCTGCAGGTCCATAAACACTCGTATGCATTGACACATTAGACTCACAAGTGAAAAGACTGCAATTGTTGTATTACATACTTTATAAGTGAAAGTGAAGAGGGGACATTATTGTTTTATTTCAAACAATATCAGACTTAACAGAATGTTAGACAGGATCGAAACCAAAAGAAATAAACACATTACATAACAATGACTGTTCCACATAAAGATTAGATAATAGACAATTAAATAATGTATGTATTATTAATATATAAAACACCAGTCTTGTAATTTCGTTCTTTGTGCAATTTCAGTACACTCTCATTCTTGTAAGCATATATTTGATGAGTAAAATATGATTCCTGCTTTCTGCTTCATCAATAAGTTGTTGACGGTCTAAATGTAAGCTTGTTCTCTTCGGGGAATGCAGCTGCATCACTGCTCATTTAATGTTAAATAACAAATCAATCGAATCGGGAGATGTACCCCACAGTCACGGGCAGAATAATATGAAACGCATACGAATAGCTTGAAGAAACCAAATGCGCAATCAGAAGCCACAAATCTAAGGAATAACAATACAATGGTCAAAAGAAAAAGGACAAACGAACAAACAATAATCTACAACACACTTAACAAAAATCTAATGATTGAACAACACGAACCCCCTAAACCCCAAGTGACCTCATTTGCTAGGGAAGAGTTAGCAGTTCCTGCTCCACGAGTTGCACCCGTCGTGTTTCTGTTAATGGACATGAACATCGTGTGACATGGAAATCATGTTTGACACAAGTATTCGTAGATACAACTAACAAATAAACCATTACCCTATTTCAGAGCATAAACACATTACATATAGACATTCAATACATGTAAAGGTTACATCATTACAGAGGGTCCGTCGTGGTCGTGATAGTATGGTGGTTGGATTTATAACTACCTATGCAATTAGTATCTATCACCACTAACGTTGTGAGATCTAACCCCGCTCAGGCGAGGTGAACTCGATACAACATTATGTGATAAATTGTGTCAGTAACTAGCGACAGGTCGGTGGTTTTATCCGTGTTGTTCAGTTTCATACACCAATATAACTGATATATTGTTGAAAGTGCTGTTAAGAACAACAAACCAAATCATTACAACCAAACATTATCAACATATAGAGAAGCATAATATCATTATAAAATAGTATATATATCTTATATAGATCCTCAATTAAATCAAAGTATTACATTTGACGACCAGGGAATACATGTAGAATGTGAATTAACAGGGACTTGCTTACCAGGTTCATTGGCTATATATGTCACCGTGAACAACTCGACACTCTTGGTTCCGGATACCAATGCATGCAGCTATAACGACAGGAAAACAGGAACCATAGTTTCCATTCAGGCTACAATTCCATTTTCAATGAATACAAAAAACCAAAGCATCTCTTGTGTACCTCTAATGAGAAATCTGGAACTCGCTGAAAATTTGACAAACAAAATATCAACATGTGATGAACCCGGTATGTATCAATAGTTGAATAAGTGACCGTCAATACAGCCATTTTGTTATATTTAATTTAATAATTATATTCGTCATTGTGTACATCAGGTTGTCTTACACGCAAATTGAATTTGAAATTGGGAATATAACGGAAAACAAAATATATTATCCCTACAGAACAGTTCCAAAGTCCGATAGTGAAATATCAGAAACAGAGACAAAATCGACATCCTTAACGTACATATACATAACCACTTACTAACCTGACTTGGTACAGGTATTCTAATAAAATAAAATGGCGGGATTAAACACGCACACTTAGCATGTAAACTCGAAGAAAATTATAGTTAATTATAACTTTCATATTCAAGGAAAAAATTGTACGAACTATTTTGTAAAATCAGAAAGAAATAACTTCAAATACCAATCAGAAGCCGTAAATCGAAAAACAGACAACACAATGTCCAAAAGAAAGAACAAAAGGACAACACACTTCATAGAAAACAAAAACATTAAGCAACATGAACCCCACTTGAAAGGGGTGAATATATGTGTATAATTAAGGGAAATGCAAAAATTTTAAAGCCGATTGTCATTGAGAACTTGTTCAAACGCGCATTTAAATTGCATGAAATTGTCAAGTGCAAACAGAAATGGAATTATAAAGTTGTATTCTACGGAATGCCGCGCAAAGGGTTATTATATTTTAACATAGACACGCATGGGAAATAATAATCATCGCCATTTTACATTTTCAAGAGATTATGATCATTGTAAGGAAAATAAAATCTTCGGAAGCAAAATTTTCTGACGATAATTATTATAATGCAACAAAAAAAAATAAACATTCGGCTTTCTAAATGTCTGATGATAATTATTTTGTTGCGAATAAATCTCTCCGGAAAACTAAAACTCTGAAGTTTCTTCAAAATAATAATCATCGGCTTTCTGTAGGTCCAATTTTTTTCTGGGGGGGAAAAGTAATCGTCGGCTATTTCAAGTTTCGGAAAATATTTTGTGCCAACCACAGATAAGTAACGATACAATATTAACGCTGGTGCTTATTTTTTTTCTAGTGTTAGAGACATACATGATTTGATTTATTGTGCTTAACGCCACTTTCAGCAATATTTCCGCTATATCATGGTGACCAGTCTTAGTGGTGGAAGAAGCCGGAGTACCCGGAGAGAACCTCCGATCATGGACAAGCAACTGGTAAACTTTATCACTTCCGAGTCGAGTGCACCCTTTTTGTAATATATAAAGCCTGGCGCGAACCCATGCTGTATTGATGATAGGCTTGTATGAGTTGTTAGGTAATCCTACTACCTAACTCATGGAGCCACCCTGGGACGAGACATGTTATGATAATAGGAGAGAATGTAATAATTGATACGGATTTTTCGAAACTTGATTTAGTACTTATCCAATGCCTTTTCAAAATGTTCATCACGTCACGAGTGTTCAAAATTATATTT
>MJUT01037418.1:183319-207546 GCA_002080005.1 Gigantidas platifrons
GCCAAATTGTTTATTGATGAAGAAAATGTCAGGTGTGCACAAATCGAATCGTGGAAGAACAAAAACATTAACGGATTCTACACGTAAACGACACAAAAAAGAGGATACAGCAAACATTGTGTAAAAATTAAAAAAAGATGTTATACCGACCTACTCCATTTTTCAACCCCTAAACATGATTAAGTATCTTTTTTCGGCCGAATCGTATTTTGACAGTAGAATTACATCGTAGTTTCTTATATATTCTTTTTTCAGGAGAAAACGCTTGGTAATATCTCTCTTAAATTGGAGACTAAAATAATGAACTTCATGTCTGTTTTTTTTTCTAAAAAAATATAATCAAGACAACTCAAGTGTTTTCAATAATATACAATACAATTTGTTTACAATTTTTCCTTTATTGTGCCCCTTTGCACAGCTTGGGTTTGTTTTTATTGATTTCATCATGTATTTCCGATTTTAAGTGTGATTCTTACTAAATATCACTATATAATATTAACTGATTACCCCGAGATCCAATTGCATAGATATATATCTTGAATTATATTAATTCTAATGAATTTACATGTAGCAAGCCTCCTCGGTTATTAATAGCAGTTATCAGTGTTCGGCAAAGTTCGGAACTGCAGTCGATTTATAATTAGGTCGTGTTAATGACGATTCCATCGACAGACATTCGAATTCTTTTCACTAATTACCATATTATAGCATATTTTTTAAATCGTGATTTTTGTTGTTTTTTTTTATTCAGAACATTTTATTAGTTTAAAACATCGAATTATGGCAACTGTTTGGTATTTGAATAAAAAAGAAAGAATATAGTTAGGAAACCTACTAGGCCATTGAAGCCAAAGTTTAATAATACGGGATCTAAACCATTGTGACCATTTGATAGTCCTGTTACAATCCTGCCAAATGAGGAATCACTACCAACGTAAGCTATTAATAGAGCAGCGTCTTCCTTTGTGGATCCGTGTACAACAGCATTATTTTGTTACGTGTAACAGTAAGAAAGCATTAGGAATATTCCACATAAAATATTGAATATTACAAAACATAAATTCTTTACAGAGCAATATATCAAAATGCAGCAGGTTCTTAATGGCATACAGGCTGTCAGAATTGAATAAGTTGCTAATATTCCATGTTTTATACTAATTGCAATTGCAATTTTTACTACTTTCATACGTAAATAGCCTAGAGCCAATCGTGGAAGAACAAACACATTAACGGATTCTACACGAAAACGACACAAAAAAGAGGATTCAGCAATCGTTGTGTAAAAATTAAAAAAAAGATGTTATACCGACCTACTCCATTTTTCAACACGTAAACATGATTAAGTATCTTTTTTCGGCTGAATCGTATTTTGAAGGTAGAATTGCATCGTAGTTTCTTATATATTCTTTTTTCAGGAGAAAACGCTAGGTGATATCTCTTTTAAATTAGAGACTAAAATAATGAAATTCCTGTCTGTTTTTTTCTAAAAAAATATAATGAAGACAACTCAAGTGTTGTCAATAATATACAATACAATTTGTTTACAATTTTGCCTTTATTGGGTCCCTTTGCACAGCTTGGGTTTGTTTTTATTGATTTCATCATATATTTCCGATTTTAAGTGTGATTCTTACTAAATATCACTATATAATTTTAACTGATTACCCCGGGATCCAATTTCATAGATAACTATCTTAAATTATATTAATTCTAACTAATTTACATGTAACATGCCTCCTCGGTTATTAATAGCAGTTCAGTGTTAGGCAAACTTCGAAACTGCAGTCGATTTATAATTAGGTCGTGCTAATGGCGATTCCACCAACAGACATTCGAATTTTTATCAGTAATTACAACATTATAGCATATTTTTAAACCGGTTTTTTTTTTTTATCAGAACATTTTATTAGTATAAAACATCGAATATTGTCAACTTTTAATATAAACAAAACATTCAACTCTGACAGCCTGTATGCCTTTAAGTGTGTATCCTATATTAGTATTACTCTTTGACGACACCGTTGGCAGTTGTTTCATCTTTGTATCTTATATATGGCTATATGCAAGGTCTGAAGGACGCATCAATACACCAAGAACTAAGTGATTGGCTGAAATAGCTGCTAATACCAAGAATGTACCTCGAAGTCCATGTAGGTTGAGTAACGCCTGTACTAGTGGACCAGCAATAAATATTTTAGGTCCCTTTGCTAGTATGCTAATAAATGTATTCAGTTGTCGAATGACCATGATTGTTGGAGGAATAACACTGTTTGTCGGATTTTCCACCAGTTTCTTTGCAGTCAACAATTTGAATGTGATTTTGGTAACATATGGCATCATAGCAGGTAACTCTTAATATTCAATAGAATGAACATGTATATAAATTAACACCAGAGAAATCCAACTTTACAGTTTCGGGACGGACACTATATTTTACTTTATCAAGTTTTTTTTCTGACGTTATACAATAAATAGGGTTAGGGTTTAACGCTGCTTTTAACAATATTTCAGCTAGATATATCTTGAAAAGGAGCAGTCACAAGTCAGAGGGTTATTGAGGTACTCTTCTATGTAAATATCTTGCAATGCTTCTTTGTAGTTGAAAATTTTACGGCCAATGCTGCTAGTGTAGCTATAAGAGACAATGGGAACATATTGATTTTTGAAATATGGTGGAATTTCTTTTACGACATCTTTTCTATTAAGAATGTGGCAGATGTTAATAGCATCGATTCCTTTGTTAGCAAACGGAATATGGAGAAATTTTCTGTTGTTATCATGAAGAGGTTCAGATCGAACTGGTTTGAAAAGACGAAAAGATGCCACGTCACATATAATACTAGACAATCTGTACTTAGGAGAAAAAGGATCTACGCCGCCTTTGTCAAGTCCAAAATTCCTAAGATCTTTGAGGTAGTTTACAGGTAGTGAAAATAAGATAGTACGAATGTGATGAATTCCAAGAGGTTTCTGTATATTAGAAAGTAGATCATTAAAAGTATCTTCTAACGGACTGGGTTTAGAGGACTTTTTAACATTCGGATGCTGAATTCTTTTATGACCATGGCTACGCTTAGCTCTTGGATTAGTATTAAAAAGGCTCATCGTGTTGATTTCGCTGCATCCAGGACTTGACAAATTTCCCATTTATTTGATGTTATCATTGCAACCGTAAGGCATTGCTTACCTAACTCCTTAATCCAAAACAACTCTCTATCGGTACGGTAAGGTGTACTAAGTTTTCAACTTTTAGTATGATGGTAAATCTTCTCGATGATTCATTGTAGGAGGTTAGTCCCAACAGTTTCCTCTTGTTCATATCCCAGCCATGCACAACTTTTAAGGTAACGCTTCCATGCAAATGATTGAACGTTTGAGGACATGGCAATACTGTATCAATAACCTAAAACAAACAAATTATTGGTATTCATCATGTTTATAGAGTAATGTGTAGAAAACAGAACTATGTCCACCGACATTATCTTTCTGGACAACCTCAATTTGATCAACTACATTTCCTGACAATAAAATAGAAACTGTTATTTATTTATTTCTTATATAAACGATTGTTGCGAACATAAAATGTGTCTCTGTTAGGTCATATTAAGAAACTAAATGTCATTCTTATTCTTAAGATTTGGACGACCTTATATAATACCATAAGACATATCATGGGGACATCATGCGAACGTAGATATCTAATAAGGCACGTACGATGTGTTTCTGTAAAAGCATTCATCAGGTACGCTCATAATCAGAAACGATAGGAAAACCAAATAATTTAAAAGTGTTTGGGAGCAAGTGAAACATAGGTAGTAAACATGATAACCTGATACCTGATAGATTGTGTTTTGTTTGCTTTATGGTGTGTAATACCGCTTTCAACAATATTTTAGTGATATTGTGGCGATCAGTTTATTGGTGGAGGAAACCGGAGGACCCGGAGAAAACCACCGACCTGTCGCAAGTCACTGTTACAATCCTGCCAAATGTGGAATCAATACCAACGTTAGCTATTAATAGAGCAGCGTCTTCCTTGGTGGAACCGTGTACAACAGAATAATTTGTTATATGCAACAGTAAGAAAGGCTACGGAATATTCCACATAAAATATTGAAGATTAGAAAACAAATGCTTTATTGAGCAATATATCAAAATGCCGCAGGTTCTTAAGGGCATACAGACTGTCAGAATTGAATAAGTTGCCAATATTCGAAATTTTGTACTAATTGCAGTTGAAATTTTTACTAATATCATACGTAAATAGCCTAGAGCGAAGGATTTACGTCTCTGTTTGATTTTCTTACATCCAGTAAAGAATTCAATGTTGACCCGCGCAATATTCATACGACCTGGCAGTGAACTTATTCGGGAAAGCCAAATTGTTTATTGATGAAGAAAATGTCAGGTGTGCACAAATCGAATCGTGGAAGAATAAAAACATTAACGGATTCTACACGTAAACGACACAAAAAAGAGCATTCAGCAAGCATTGTGTAAAAATTAAAAAAGATGTTATACCGACCTACTCCATTTTTCAACACCTAAACATGATTAAGTATCTTTTTTCGGCCGAATCGTATTTTGACAGTAGAATTACATCGTAGTTTCTTATATATTATTTTTTCAGGAGGAAACGCTTGGTAATATCTCTCTTAAATTGGAGACTAAAATAATGAACTTCATGTCTGTTTTTTTTCTAAACAAATATAATCAAGACAACTCAAGTGTTTTCAATAATGTACAATACAATTTGTTTACAATTTTGCCTTTATTGGGCCCCTTTGCACAGCTTGGGTTTGTTTTTATTGATTTCATCATGTATTTCCGATTTTAAGTGTGATTCTTATTAAGTATCACTATATAAAATTAACTGATTACCCCGAGACCCAATTGCATAGATATATATCTTGAATTATATTAATTCTAATGAATTTACATGTAGCATGCCTCCTCGGTTATTAATAGCAGTTATCAGTGTTCGGCAAAGTTCGGAACTGCAGTCGATTTATAATTAAGTCGTATTAATGGCGATTCCATCGACAGACATTCGAATTCTTTTCACTAATTACGACATTATAGCATATTTTTTAAATCAGGCTTTTTGTTGTTTTTTTTTTTTGTTCAGAACATTTTATTAGTTTAAAACATCGAATTATGGCAACTGTTTGGTATTTGAATAAAAAAGAAAGAATATAGTTTGGAAACCTACTAGGCCATTGAAGCCAAAGTTTAATAATACGGGATCTAAACCATTGTGACCATTTGATAGTCCTGTTACAATCCTGCCAAATGAGGAATCACTACCAACGTAAGCTATTAATAGAGCAGCGTCTTCGTTTGTGGATCCGTGTACAACAGCATAATTTTGTTACGTGTAACAGTAAGAAAGCATTAGGAATATTCCATATAAAATATTGAATATTACAAAACATAAATGCTCTACAGAGCAATATATCAAAATGCAACAGGTTCTTAATGGCATACAGGCTGTCAGAATTGAATAAGTTGCCAATATTCCATGTTTTATACTAATTGCAATTGCAATGTTTACTACTTTCATACGTAAACAGCCTAGAGCGAATCGTGGAAGAACAAACACATTAAAGAATTCTACACGAAAACGACACAAAAAGGAGGATTCAGCAATCGTTGTGTAAAAATTAAAAACAATATGTTATACCGACCTACTCCATTTTTCAACACGTAAACATGATTTATATAACCACAGACTCCATGAAAGAAAAAAAAATCACCATTAGATTTTCATATTTAAGGTGAAAGAATATTGATTGACCAGTTCATGTTCATAAACTCCATTAACTTACATATCCCAACTCATTGACTTGTTCATGTTCATAGACTCCATTAACTTGTACCAACTCCTGGTACATTATACTCCTCTGATGTAGCAAATACTCTGCTTGTTTTTGTATATATAAGAAGTAACAATTGCTCCAATTAATATGTCATTTATTATAAAGTTTTCTAAATAAATGACTAAATTTATTACACAACCTTAGGAATGTGACAAAGCAACTGTTACTAATAATCTAACTAAAATGTAAACAAACTTAAAGCACTCTTAAGCAATAAAAATGTCAACTACAAAAAGGGGTGGCAACTGAAAACCGCCACAGCCCCAATTGGAAATTAGGGGCAAATGCCACATCCAGGGTATTTGCTATCGAAAACTTTGTAATTAAACCTGATGCAGGAATTGCATACTAATTAAAATTCTGCAAAGCACCAAGAAATTATAACATTATCATGAGCAGATAAATTCTGACCTCATGACCTATAAAATATACATCTGTAAACAAACAACCAAGTGCAAGCACAGGTTTATCATGGATCCCCATGATCATGATCAATAAATGTATGTACATGAAACAAACATAGTCAGACTAGTAAAATTAAAATTAAACAATGTTTAACATGAGCAGACAAATTCTGACCTCATGATCTACATTTTTGTAAAATTGTATGTAACCAAACACCAAATTCAAGCATGATTGGCAATCATATTAAAAAATCCTAATGAGCAGACAAATTCTGACCTCATGACCTACATGTATATGTTATTGTTATATAATAAATGTATGGTAAACAAAAATAGGCTAGAAATACAAAAATTAAGCATGAGCAGACAAATTCTGACCTCATGACCTACATGTATATATTATTGTTACATGTACATGTATATAATAAATATATGAAACAACCTAGACTAGTAAAAGAAAAATTTAACCATGAGGAGACACAATCTGACCTCATGACCTTTAAATGTCTATTAACAAGCACAGACAAGCTAAACAATACACATATAAATGAGCAGACCAATAATTGTATGTAAATTTAACCAAACACAATTAAGCTCCGATTCTCATGAGCAGACAAATTCTGACCTCATGGAAATATGATGTCCAAGCAATATTTGACTTGGCCTGTATATAGTGTAGGCAAATGTTAGACATGATTCTTCATAATTTGAATGAGTGTATTCTAATGTATTTTTGAACTGCATTCGAGTTCCAGCGACCTATTTTCCGGATATATGCTTCAGAATACCCTCAATTTACGAAATGGGTAGCTGCACCAATCCGAAATGAATGCCCGAGATATAATTTTGGGTCAAGTCCAAGGAATTTTAAAATTTGAGAAAGTTGACCTGCTACAAACTTGATCCATCTTGAAATTGGAAAAATGGTAGTTAGATAATTATGTAATGCTAGAACTGGACAAAACTCCCGGTTTGTCTGACCTGAAATTGATATTGTTGTTGGTTGGTTATTTGTCATGTTTTTGTAATGACGTAAAGTAATTGATGCACTAGTAGGGTAACCGATATTGTCATAATAAATGTTAACATCTGATTTCTGCAACACAGTGACAATAGTGGATGGCTCCCTGACTAATATCTCACCCAAACGTAGAAATGCATTAAATGCTAGCAAAAATATTGCTCTCAATAATATTCTGTGGTAAGTGTCAGATATACAATTTTTCAAAGCCTCGATTAATTTGAGTAAAATATCTTTTGTTATGGGTAAACGTGTATCTGTTCTACCTGCCAACTTATTACAGCCTTTCAATAATTTCCGCACTATAAAAGAGGAGGTAGGGTCATAGCAGTTTGCAAGTTTATGTATGTAGCTTATAGCAGATGTATGTGACGTAATAGTTGAAGGGCTGTATTGTTTCGAAAAAAGCGACCCAATGAAATTGCATATTTGAATTATAGATAATGGCAAAGTTTTGGGAGTTGGAATACAGGTTTGAAAAAGTAGTTGCCAACTTTTCTTGTATGATTTCCTGGCTGATGCTGACAATGAATGTTGAAGCAACTTAAAAGCATGATAATTCATATGTGGAACAGGTGGTCTGGGATTGTTGTCTGTTGAGGAGCTAACCATGGTGCCAAAGCACGAGCTTTCTGAAATTGAGAACGAGACAGATGCTTCAGCTATGACATTTGTTTTGCCTTTGATATGTTTTGCTCTAAAAACAATGTTGTATGTTAGAGCTGCTATCACTAATCGGCGAACTAAGTGCATTAAAACTTTATCCTTGCATGTTTGTTTGTTAATAATCTCCACTACTGCCATGTTGTCGGAATAAAACATGATTTTTCCATTTTTCAAATGATCCCCCCAAATTTCTAGAGATAGCACAATAGGATAGCAATCTGATAATTTTGCATCTTACTTAACCATTCATCCGCTAGCCACCAGCTACCAAATACCGCAGCAAAACTTACATTTCCAGACGCATCAGTATACAAATTTAAACTTTCATAATTTTGTCAATGATCTTTGAGAAAAACGGACTTGCCATTGAAAGTTTCAATGAAAATTTTCCATGCCGAGATATCTGCTCTGGCTTCACTATTCAATCTAATCTTGTGAAAGGGGTTGGAAACATTACGTGTTAAATCAATAAGTCTGCGTAAAAAAGTTCTCCCGGGACCTACCACAATACAAGCAAAGGAGTAGGTATGATAAGGGCAGAAATTGGCCTAAAAAATAGGCAAATTATAAATGAAACGTATAGCTTTCATTGTTTGTTGATTTTATAAGACCTTTAACCCATCTAATATTTTGGTAATAATTTTCCATATTTGCACGTGCGATGACGTCACACTAGTCAATGAAAAGTCTATGGTTTCGTGAAAATATATGAATTCTAACGAGAAATGTGTGTTTAATGTCAATTTTCAATATCTCCCCAAGCAGGTACCAACAAAATATTTTAGTATGATGTTTATTATACATAAACACGTATCTCATTTAATTGTTTCGTTGGTACCCGAGTGGGGAGGGTATGAACGACGGTAAACAAAAAAAAATTTTGAGGTCGATTTCGCGTTAGCAGCCATTTTTTAGTGACCATTTTCCTCCGTAATAGACAGAAATAGAAATTAACCCTTTAATCTCATCTAAAATAAAGTTGGTTATCATAGTTGTTGTACTACGGGAGTAATATAAATTTGTCATTTGAACAATTTTTAGGAAAAAGCTAAATTTTGGAGGTGATTTACTGCAGATCTGATTGTGCATCGACGGTTTTTTTTTCTAACCCTCAGTGGAATTACAGGTGTTACTATACTTTAATTTTAACCCCATAATTCACAAAAAGAACTAAAAAAAAGCAAAACAAAAGAGGCAACCAAAAAGAAAAATCAATATTATTCGGAATTCACTTGGCGAAAGAGCTAAATAATTTATATTTGTCAAAATAATGAAAAGTAAAAGTAAAGGGACTTCGAAAAATAGAGAGTACCGATTTCTCCTCTGCATGTTCAATGAATTAATTTCTAAGATAATCTAACTAACCAGGTGAATTCCAAAATGTACGAAAGAAAAGTTGATTTATATATAACTTAATTTTACCAATTTAATATTTACGTTGCGGTGGCGTAATGGTTAACGCCTCAGACTGACGCTACCAAGATCGTGAGTTCGAATCTACCATTATTATTTTTTTTTATTATATTTTTTTTAGCAAAATTATTATGCATCATAGGAAAACATTTTTGATGTGCTGACATTATTTTAAATGTTAAAACAAAAAATCAAATGTCCATAGATATTTGACCATCGAATAATAGCACTTCATTTTGGGTTAACTACTCATCTAGCAAACAGATATTTTTTAAAACATGACAAATAAGATAACTTGATATTTATTATACAGATACAAAATGTAATTCACATGTTCCGTTTTTGAGAACTGAATAATGATTATTTTGATAGATTGTCATTATAGTAAGGTTGCTTTTTCCAATTTCCCATGATTTTACAATTTACAAATACATATACTTATTTAATTTCCTAACTTCAGTATCCATTCATTAGAGTGTTAGAATGTAAGTTTAATCTTGCAGGATGATTGCAGGTAAACTATGAACTGACCACAATGAGAATAAAAAACAGGGCTTTCCCCAATATTAAAAACACAAGACATCATTGCTAAAAACATTGGAACAATAATGATTATAAAATAGCATGTATTAATCTATTGACGCTATGCGTTCTCAGTACCTTAAATTATTGATTTGATTTGATTTTTAGTGCTTAATGCCACTTTCAGCAATTTTTCAGCTATATCAGGGCGACCAGTTTTAGTGGTTGAAGAAGCCAGAGTACCCGTAGAGAACCACCGATCATAGGCAAGTAACTGGTAATCTTTATCACTTGCGGCTGCAAGTCAAACCCATCTTTTTGTGTAATATACAAATCCGAGAGAGGACGGTAACCAATATACCACGATGCAGTTATCATATCTTAGATAAACATACTAGTATTGATATATAAAAAGTGTGACAAAGTCACATAGTATGCTTCGTCTTTTTTCATATTTTTTTATTTCATTTTGTCTTTGTTTTCTTTAGAACCTCCCTCACACAACATTCAATTATAAAAATAACAGTAAATAATGTCAGAGAAATGAAGGAAGGAAAACAGATAAATGTTAACATTGCTATTGTTGCCTTCTTTAGTACCGACTGAAAAAAATCTGAAATAATGAACTTAAAATCTCTTTTATACAATTTAAAATCATACAAGTGTTAAAAAAACAAAGAACCCGACTTATTCTCAAAAGAAATATATCATATATTTATGGTAAACATATCGTGTTCGTATATGGCCGAGTATTTTTATTCAAATCTTTATAGCATAAACATGTATATTAAAACTCAAAAGTACCATCTGGCTTCATTGCCACTACCAGTATCTAAATAACTTGAAAAAAGAAGAAATTATAAAGTTCAGAAAAACGTTAGTCCATTAATGAGTCACATTAGACCATTAATGATATATGGTAGAGTCACGTTAGTCCATTAATGATAGATGATAGAGTCACGTTAGTCCATTAATGATAGATGGTAGAGTCACGTTAGTCCATTAATGATAGATGGTAGAGTCTCGTTAGTCTATTAATGATAGATGGTAGAGTCACGTTAGTCCATTAATGATGTATGGTAAAGTCTCATTAGACCATTAATGATAGATGGTAGAGTCTCGTTAGTCCATAAATGATGCACGGTAGAGTCACGTTAGTCCATTAATGATATATGGTAGAGTCTTGTTAGTCCATAAATGATACATGGTAGAGTCACTATAAGATGTTGTATTTCTGCCATAATATATGTTGGAAACAAAAATTACGATCTGTACATCTAACCATGCAGTGATGGCTTAGATTTTCATGATTTATTTGATTATTATTGTGTTTTGGCTTTTTAATGTTTGTTATTATAATCAAATTAACTATGTACATTGTATTGTGATATTTTATTTATAAATAAACATATTGTTTGGAGATCTATATGTGTGTCCTATATGTTCCACCTCCGGAACTAAGAAACTATACAGCGGTGGGGAGGGGTTTATGGTCACGGTGTTTAAAGTCATTTTTAGCCATGTTTCAGTTACATAGTGTTTACTGCAACTTTTAAAAATATTTCAGTTTTATTGGTGTAGGAAACAGAAGTGCCCGAGAAAACTACCGACTTTTCGCAAGTCCCTTGTCAGACGTTGTATTGAGAACACCTTGCATGAGCAGAATTTGAACTCACACCTGTAGTGAGGATAGGGACTGATTGCATTTTAGTTGCAGATCCAACTACCATACGATCACGCCGGCTCCGAAACTATGTAATACAGTTTCAATAAAACAAATGTATACAATATACATGCAAAGAAATTGGAAAATAAAAGCTTTATTTTTGACTGCCTTCTACTGATTTTGTCCCCCTATTCAAATGTTTTGCTATTTCTAGCTCATAATGTATATGTTTTTAACTGAATTTCATTGTACAAAAAGAAACACAGCGTCTCGTCATGATGAATGTACAACCACCAGGACCGAAGATTTTACATCTAAAGGTCTATGTTAATTTGTTACTTTTTTCTCTCTTCTGTTTGATGTATAAGTGCTACCTCGTTCGTCAGAACGATATTTTAGTGCCATAAGTTTAAAGTCTCAACCGATTGATTTGATATATAGATTTACGTTGTTTATAGCAACCAATGACAGATAAACTCGATTTTGGGGTGAAGGGTTTTTCAGTTAGAGTGGTATGGCATCCGTGTCCATGGCCACATTTTAATTTGTTTTAGTCAACATGGATCATGTTCTTACCTGCTACTGCAGCTCAGCTTTACCATTTTACGTGGTTGACCTGGTTCCTTTTAGGATAATATTTATTGAGAATTATTTCCTCTTATGATTTAAAAAATCAAAAGATCAATATTCGGTTATAAAAAGATAAAAAAAAGCAATTTACAGAGCTCGGAATTGACGAGTTTCTGTGGTTGCTAGGGATAATATTTGGTTACTAGGGACATTGTAAAGTCTAAGAAATACCTATGATATATACTAGTTAGTAAATGATAAGATGTTTCTAATAAAATGTCGTTGTAGAAAATTTCGTATTGATTAAATCAAAGATCCATGAGATCTACAGCAAAATACTGTGCACGGGGACACCTTTTGCTAAGGAATGGGGCATAACTATGAATAAAAATATCAAAATGTACTTTTGAAATATGAAATGACATTTGTAGAGCGTATAACTTGACAAAAAAGTACGCTTAGCCAAATAATAAGTCAAAAGATCGCAGATGTTAAAATTCAACCTTTAATTGCAATAATATAGGCTAATTTAATGTTAACAAAACCGTTGCTATGGTAACATAACTACGCAAAAATACTATATGCTACCTTAGAGCATTGGAATATCATTTGTAGATTGGACATACACATAATATTACATTTTGTCGAAAAGACGATGAAAGATATCTGAAATAAAACCACTATAAGTTGAATTTCCAATGGACTCTCCTCCATTTATGTTGCTAAGCAACACAGGACAAAGTGAAATCATCCAACAATTTATTTTTCTTACCTTTCAATGATTGTGTTTAATAATATATCTATATAAACAGTTTCTGAGATTGGGCCAAAATCGACCCTTATCATACCTACTCCTTTAATAAACCTATCAAAGATTGTAGTGACCGAAGAGGTATTTTCTTTTTCCTATAAGCATTGTCCAAGGCAACTTTGGTTTTAGCAATCTTTTCCACAGGAAGCCGACATTCTAATTTAATGCTGTCAAATTCAATGCCATAAATAATAATTGTTGTTGTGGGTAAAATAGTTTTCTCAGGTGTTAGCGGTACCCCTAACCGGGAACATAGAGAGGAAAAACACCGCAAATCAGCTAAATATTTATCAGAATTTGGAGGTCCAACAAACAAAAAGTCATCTATAATGTTAGACATACCAGCAGCGCCGTATTTATTTTCCATAATCCATTGTAAAGAACTAGACAATGATTCGAATATTTGACATGAAGAACTGGCACCCATGGGTAAACATCTGTCATAGTAGAATACATTTTTCCAGGTAAAACCTAACAAATGATAATCTGTAGGATGAATAGGGACAAGTCGGAATGCATCTTCTATGTCACATTTTGCCATTAAGCAATGCCTACCAAAATGCTTTATCAATTTTATAACAGTATCAATACTGTCATATTGAACTGCTGAATTTTCCGGTGGAATGTGTGAATTGATAGAATTGCCTTTTGGGAAAGATAAGTCATGAATAAGCCTAAATTTTCCTAGAATATGTTTTGGTATTAGCCCAAGAGGTGAGCAAACTAAATTGTGAAATGGTGGATTGAGAAAAGGCCCTGCAATTCTTTCTTTTAGTGATTCTTTTGCAAATTTTTTGTAGACTTCCTGTTTGTTTTCTGAAGCTGACTTGTGGTTTCTTGGTGTAGAATGTTGCACAGTACCTGTTAAATCTAGCTTGACACCCTTGTGAAAACCTGACACTAAATATTTTATAGAATTACTTTCATAGCCTGCAAGTTCATACTCAAATACGTGAGGTTTTAGTGGAGTTGCCAATTGTTTTGGCTGTGTTTGGACCTGTTGAATTATTACCGGATTTGGTGCAGAGCAGTTGTGAATGTGGTCCTTTACAGATTTTGCGTGCGTGTTTATATGGGCAGGGGTTGTTTGCACATTTGCGTTGTAGGTTGAAAGCGAAGCACAACTTTGGGCCACGAAAAAGATGTGATTGACCTGGGGTAGTGTTGTTGCGTGGAGAATTGAAATTTGAATTCTTTGGCTGGTTAAAGTTAGTAAAGTATTTCTTATTCATTGTGACATTGTAAAGTTCATCAATGGGTTTCTGCCATGGGGGCATGTGCGACTTGCGAAGGCGACGGAATTTATCATCATAAATTTCCAGGCTTCGTCACCTTTACTTTGTCTTATACCCTTTATAATTTCCATGTACTTTAACATGTGAGGAGCTTGATCTGGTAATTTTTCAATGAACACAGCCATGTATATATGAAAGGCTGACTGCCACTCCGAGAATGTGAGTTGGTCTTTTGATTTTGATGACTGTGTATTTTGTACTGTCAGTTGGTTTTGAGACAAGGTGAGAGAAATATTATCCTCAGGTATATGAGAGACCAGAGCTTTCAAGTCAATGTACTCATGTGACCAAATTTTGTTTTTCATTTTTTGAGATAAATTAGCACCTAAAGGTATACCTAGACTTAGATCTTGACTAATATTATCATTACCTAAATTAGCAGACTCACTACTGAAAATTCTGTTTACAAGAGCCATTAATGGGCTTGATTGCCAATCATTACTTGGAAACACATTAGGTTGAATATTTTGATTACTAGACAATGTAGATGTTTGAGATACATCATTATGTTCTTCAAATTGTTCACTGGAATAATTTGGATGTACCATTCCCTGTCCTGATGTAATGTTAGTATTTAGTATTGAAGGATCTGATGATAAAGGTGGCAGTAAGTTAACCCTCTGAGGAGAATTACACATATCATGATCTGAAGCAACTGTTGTAGAAGTCAAGTTATTCTGCTGTTCTATAATCTCTGCAGCTAGTTTTGTATAGTCTATACATGTATCTACAGATGATGATGAATCTGAATGTTGATGTGCACTGGTGTCTGTCACCACACTAGTAATCGGTTCGGTCGTACATGTAGAGACTACCGGTCTAGAATATGTCGAAAAACGTTGACGTACTGGTCTAGATGTGTCCACACGCTGTTTCTTCTTGGGAGGCATCTTTATCTTTGGTGAATTTGCTCAAATAGCTGGCACACTGTGTAAAAACAAAATGAAATTTACAATAAGCCTCACATTTTATCTATGCAAGTTTCCATGATTGCACATGTGTACATTACGCTCGGATGAATATAAAAAGTGCTGTACTGTGTACCCTGTACACAAACTATTAATCAATTAAAATAAAATTGAACATCAACGTGTACCCAGTACACTATTAAAACATGAGTACCCAGTACTCTATTAAAACATGAGTACCCAGTACTCTAATACACATTTGTATTGAAATATTAAACTGCACCCAGTGCAGAGCAAAATTATGTAGAATCTAATATCTAAATATGTTTTGTATACTGTAATCTGAGTTGATTCATAACATATTTGCCAGTGTACCCTGTACACCACAAATTAATGAGAAATTTCATACCATAAAAACCTGTGTACCCTGGGCTTGTACACATATTCGCAACAAAATAATGTGCAATTTCATACTATAGTATCCGGTACACAGCAAATACTGAGTGTATTCACACTATGGCTAACTATGTGTACCCAGTACACATCAACATAATGAGTGTATTCACACTATGGCTGTATGTGTATCCAGCACACAACAAATCAAATTACGTGTAAATCATAACAAAACGCTCACCTTTCAGTTTCAACAGATGTTGCTGACATGTAAAATAGCACTTCGGATAGATCTGTGGTATTTCAACATCCCTTGATCATTTAAGTGAGTTCCGTCCCCATGTAAATGTGACATGTCTTTAGAAAACCCACGGTGGTGCCAGAATATAATGTTTGGATTCTCCTTTATTAATGGCTTAATTAGATTATTACACTCCACAACTTTAGTATTATAAAGTTCACCGACTTTCACTGGATCGCGGAACAAAAGCTGGCCAATTATCATATAGATCATATAGATTTCACTGCAGAGGTTGGGATTACATAATGACAAGAATTTCGTGCTGTATTACATAAATAATTTCATGAGATGAAATATAATTAAGTATCTTTTATCGGCTGAATCGTATTTTTAAGGTAAAATTGCATCGTAGTTTCTTATATATTCTTTTTTCAGGAGAAAACGCTAGGTGATATCTCTTTTAAATTAGAGACTCAAATAATGAAATTCATGTCTGTTTTTTTTCTAAAAAAATATAATCAAGACAACTCAAGTGTTGTCAATAATATACAATACAATTTGTTTACAATTTTGCCTTTATTGGGCCCCTTTGCACAGTTTGGGTTTGTTTTTATTGATTTCATCATGTATTTTCGATTTTAAGTGTCATTCTTACTAAATATCACTATATAATTTTAACTGATTACCCCGGGATCCAATTTCATAGATAAGTATCTTAAATTATATTAATTCTAACTAATTTACATGTAACATGCCTCCTCGGTTATTAATAGCAGTTCAGTGTTAGGCAAACTTCGAAACTGCAGTCGGTTTATAATTAGGTCGTGCTAATGGCGATTCCACCAACAGACATTCGAATTTTTATCAGTAATTACAACATTATAGCATATTTTTAAACCGGGCTTTTTTTTTTGTTCAGAACATTTTATTAGTATAAAACATCGAATATTGTCAACTTTTAATATAAACAAAAACATTCAATTCTGACAGCCTGTATGCCTTTAAGTGTGTATCCTATATTATTATTCCTCTTTGACGACACCGGTGGCAGTTGTTTCATCTTTATATCTTATATATGGCTATATTCAAGGTCTGAAGGACGCACCAATACACCAAGAACTAAGTGATTGGCTGAAATAGCTGCTAATACCATGAATGTACCTCGAAGTCCATGTAGGTTGAGTAACACCTGTACTAGTGGACCAGCAATAAATATTTTAGGTCCCTTTGCTAGTATGCTAATAAATGTATTCAGTTGTCGAATGATCATGATTGTTGGAGGAATAACACTGTTTGTCGGATTTTCCACCAGTTTCTTTGCAGTCAACAATTTGAATGTGATTTTGGTAACATATGGCATCATAGCAGGTGACTCTTCACGTTCAATTGAATGAACATTTATATAAATTAATACCAGAGAAATCCAACTTTACAGGTCCAGGACGGACAATATATTTTACTTGATCAAGTTTGTTTTCTGGTGTTATACAATAAACAGGGTTAGGGTTTAGCGCTGCTTTTAACAATATTTCAGCTAGCTATATCTTGGCGATAAGTGTTATTGGTGGTCAACTGGAGTACCCGGAAAAAACTACCGACCTGCTGCAAGTAACTGACAAACTTTATCACATAGTTTTGTTTCGAGTACACCTAGCCTTAGCGGTATTTGAACTCACACCGTTAGTGGTCAGGCGCGTAGCTGCCCTTACGCAAAAAATCAATTGCTTGCACATCATTTCGGCAAAAAAAAATGTTTTTATTTGCACAAAAAATATTATTACTGACATGGGAAGAACCCCACTTTTTCAGTACAATTAATAATCATTATAACGTGTTTTTCTGAAGAAAGATGATATTGACCTTTATTCCGGAGATTGCTTTTACGATGACGGGTTTTTGTTCCGGTATTTATAATTTCCCGAAGTTGAGCATGGTCAACATTCAAAGTTTGACATGAAGAAACTAGATTTTTACTTCAAGCCTAAGGATGCTTCATCCAAAAAATCGTTCGATGCAAGCCAAGCTGGTGTATCTGATTCTCTACCAGAGTCATTACCAAGTCCATTAGATTCACAAAATAACTTAATAAAAAAAAGCAAGGACTAGTCTATTTAAATTCTTTAAAATAAATATTATTCATTATTGTCTGTAGGGATATTGTCTCATGTTTTCTTGTGAATGAATGCGAATGCCATGAAATATAATAGTGTCTCCTGTTGTGAAGATAAGTGGTATTGTTGTATGATGGAGATGTATCCTTTTTTTTTTGTTACTGATAATTGAAATATCTATAAAAAACAAAACAACACACACACACACACACACATCTTCCCTATTCTGTTGTACAAAAACTGTCTCTTAAAAGCAGACACATTCCGTACGTCAGTCCCTTCTCTGTTGTTAAAACCTGTCGCATAGAAGTAGACACTTCAAAACAGCAGCATATAAAATGGAGATTTTTTTCTGAAATTGTCAAGAGTAGTTTCTTCCTGTCAAACTTAAAACTTTGAATGTTGACCATGCTCAACTTCGGGAAATTATTAATACCGGAAGAAAAACCTGTCATTGTAAAAGCAATCTCCGGAATAAAGGTCAATATCACATCAGCATCGTTTTGTTGATACTTTACACCAAGCCTGCCAGCACAGCTACGACGGAGAGATCATTATCTGCTCTCCGTCGCCTTAAAACGTACTTGGGGACAACAATGTTGCAGGACCGCCTGACTTCTTTAGCTGTACTGCATGTGCACAGAGACATATACATTGACATCGACAGAGTCGTACGCTCATTTACTTTATGAAAATCTCCGACGGTCATATTGACTTTGGCTACGGACATTAGATTCAAATATAAATTAAATAACGCAAATTACTATGTGTTTTGATTTTTACAACAGGAATTCATTACTTTCCAGAGGCGTAGCTGCATATACGTTGTCACGCCATGGCGTGCACATCGTCAGGTAAAAAAAAAAATAAGATATAAAATTTATAATAATAATATTTTTCAGTATTTTACATCACGTACATGATTTTTAATTACAACACTATTTCATTCAGGTGTTCATTTTTCCTGGTTTCGATCCTTCTTCCGTAATTGAAATCGTCAAAGTGAAATACAACCGAATTGACATCAAAATGTGACTTGTTTCAACCTCATTTATAATAAACATTGAAATTCTTTCAAACTTCTATATCACGTACATGATCTTTAATTACAAGACTATTTCATTCAGGTGTTCATTTGTTCCTGTTCTAGTTAAAGGTCTTTATCAAACAGCTTCATGCAGTTTACATGTAATGCAGTTAGTACGTATTTAAATCACATAAAACTATTTCTATTTGTCATACGTTGGGGAGAGGGAGTGGGGTGATTTATCAAGTACATCAATCTGTCCTGTTTTCATGTTGGGCGGAAATCGCTATTGTGCATTCGAAATATTAATTGCGAATTTATGAAGTACGATGCACATGCTACCTGTCTAGTATATTATGTTTTTTTTTCTCGATCTACAGTTCACAAGAGATGTGGCTATATTGGTATTTCTTAAGACAATGGCAAGTTATAATCCAACTAGTTTAACCCAGTAACTTTTTACTGAAGTACCTGTACTAAGTCAGGAATGTGAGCGGTCATGTATATTGTGTGTTAGGGATGTCGAATTTTCCTATTTCTACGATTTTCTATTGAATTTTAGGAACTTTTCCGACGATGTGATACTTTTTTTTTCATTTTATTATATGTTGTGAAAAAAAGAATTATGATGATGTATCTGTAACAGGGGCTCCAAGAGAAATTTTGCAAGGCGTAACAATACTGCTTTGGGGTCTGATAACAGGCTGAAACTTCTCTCAAAACCGTGGATTTGAGTTGAATATACCAAAAATAATGAAAAAATCCAAATAAAACGTCAATGACTAAGGCTATTGAACCCTTAAGAGATGCACGGGCCTTTTCGTGGCGTTCCGTGTCCCATACCGATGTACCGGCTGAACCCTCCACTCATATGCCCTGCTTTTTACCATCCTAGATTCTGTAAATCCAGTTCTCTATCCTTCTATGGATACAATATTATGTGTTTTGTTAAGCATGTCAGTAGCAAGCGCTACTTCTGAGATGTCATTTAGTGTACTGAGACATTTGAAAACTTGTGTTAGTTCGACTATGAAGAATGACAGGTTATCGTCCCTGGGATTGATGCATATTCACCGAGATTTTGAAGTGGACTTGTACAAAACAATGGAGGTATTCGTATCTGCTAAGACACGAACGGCAGATTTTTGACAATTTTAAGATATTCTTGTCTATCAAAGTCATTAACATTGTGCTTGATTCTATGTTATATGAAACCCTGAGATGGCCCCTGGTCGCACCATTTTGCATCTCGTCGAAAGTTATTATGGCGTGCACACTATTAACCCTCAGCTACGTCCCTGGTGGTGATAGGCACTGATGGCATAGGTAGTTATACATTCAACTACTATGCAATCACTACCACGACGACCCAACTCCAACAACGATTCTTCTGTAAAAATTCATAATTATGAACATTGACCGACAGAAAATCTAGGTAATCGATCAGACTAACACACACACACATCTGTTTGGGGTAATATGATCCATATCCTGCTCTCCACCAAACTGAACATTACTTGGGCCAACGAGATTTACACAAACAAATAACTAACATGATTCCAACTTAACAAATACTTTAAAAGACCACACGACAACTTAAGCATGATGAATACAGTTCAATTGTATGCTATAGTTTGTAGTTAGCAGACCAACATATTATATGGTAGACGCTTTTGGTTGTAGATCATTAAGAAATTTGATATAGCGAGTCATAAATCATACACACACATTAACAATCCCCATCTTTTATAACAGATTAGGACCTATTTAAATTGAACATAAAGATTATAGTGGTAAAATGATTCTCTAGATTAAAAGAAAAACAAATCTATATATTTGATTCCTTTGTTAATATCGTCTACCAAATACTGACCACATTCTACATAGTTTAATATTATGTTACAACAATAAATTAACACAAAGACAAAATATAGATGACTGAATGTAAGAGATGAGAAAGAATAACAATTCCAGTTTGACAAGAACTAATACACAAGAATAGATATCAAAACAACATGACATGCCAGAGAAATTTTGAAGTGGCAACCATCATTGGTAATAGTAAACTGTTCTTGTGTTCAAGAGCTATTTCCATCGACCACACAAACGAAATAATTTACATTGATACTACTACTTATATTTCAGCCGAAATACAAGAGCTATATAATCTGGTGATGGTTGACACAGTACGATGGTAGAAGAGACTTTAGTATTATTTCCTTCCTTGGTGTATAGTATTACAATATAGACTAATTGATGTACTATCATTATGTTATTTCATCTAAATTGTCATTGTAAGAATTACCATTGTGTGACCTGGGTTCAACTCCAGGTTTAGGTGGGGACCGTGTTGGTCCGTGTTTGCTTTTTTTGTATTTGTTTTTATTCGTTTTGCATTGCTCTGGAATGTTAATTATTGGTTGCCGCTTTGGGTTTCTCTGATGTGTATTTTCATATTTATTGTTGAATTTAAGCAGATAAGCGTGCACATATCTACGCAATTATTATATAAATGTTTAGCTAGTATATGTACACAATGAATTAGACATCATTAGGCATCATGAAGTAGATGTTTTAGGAAAACTATTAATCTGCATAATAATCCATGTCTTTTTACTGGCTTTTTTTCTCCAGATCACAAAATATAGATGATCTCTAGGGTTTAAGACTTTTAAATGTATATTCTTCTATTACCACATTCCTATCAATTATTAGTAAACTTTAAACCTATTAATAAGACATTTTAATTGTTTTGTTGAGCAATATATAAACGTATATGCACACTTATAATTATTGTGGATTTAACTTTGAATCATTGTCGACGAATACTGAAAAATCTCAAACGATAATGTAAGTTAGTTTTTATTTTAGTTTTTCACATTTTACTGACAAGCATTCTTATTTTTAAATCAGGTGTGGTTTACCTTTCATTTTTTTATGGTGTTTAACGCCACTTTCAACAATATTACAGTTACATCGCGGCGGTCAGTTGTATTGGTGGAGGAAACTGGAGGACCCCTTTTTCAATTAAAAAAAAATATGCTATAACAAAATACTGTACTATAGTATTTTAATACTGTATTTATGGTGTTTATGCGACATTTTGTGGCGGCGAGAACAGGTGGGGGGGGTTTATTGTTAGCAAGTATATCACATAGTCACTGGTTTCAAGTATTTATTGGAAAATAGAATAAGTAATTCGGAATGTTTTGTATTTGTTGGTATTTGTGTGAGGGAAATTTTTAAAATCAGTTTTGTTTCATTTTATTATGCATAGTTCATGGTGCCGTTTGTCGAAAAGTGTGGTGCCGTCCGTCAAAAAGTGTGGTGCCGTCCGTCGAAAAGTGTGGTGCCGTCTGTCGACATGTTTCGTGCCGTCTGTCGACATGCTTCGTCCTGTCTGTCGGCATGTTTCGTGCCATCTGTCGACATGTTTCCGGGTTTGTAATGTAACTTCTTTTGTTTGTCTTGTCCATTATTTGACGTTATATGTAAATAGAGGAGATTAGTTCGCTTAGTTGGTTTGTAAAACCAAACATATTTTCCATGCCGAAAGTTTCAATTTTGTATGACATTGTTTGCTTTGCTTGATCATAATTCTCTTATTTTGCAATACCCACATCAAGTGTTACAGTTTTCAGACACCCAAGGTCGCGAGTTTCAATGAGGAGTTTGTTATAACTGTCCGAGATATATAGCCTATGTAGGTTTAGTGGTATTGATATATATACTGTATCATTGAAAATAACGCTAAGGATACGTGATTTTGCTGTGTATAATGAAATTAGCAATGCATTCAATGGGAATTCCCATAAAACATGTATACAAATGCGATACACAGTTATAATTATGCAATTATTTAAATAATGCATTTGTTCATACGGATCCACTGGTGATATTCATTGTAAACTACTGAATGAAAATCGCACACTTCCTGCTTCATATATCAAATAACGATTTTGTTTAAAATTCAACATGACGTCATTAATATTCTAAGGCTATCGTTAATATTATTTTACTGGATATTATTTCATTTATTTATATCGGAGATAACAAGGATAGCTAATGGACATGTCAGGGTAATTATTATGTGATCCTAACCATTATTTGTATATTTACAAACATTAATTTTCGACAATTTAATCAAATAAATGGTATGTTGTCTTTATCTACTCGCAGAAGATAATGTGCAATATGCCTTTTCTTTCATTCCAGAGGTTGAATATTGGTACTTTTATTACTAATATTAAATAATGTACTCATTACTGTTTAACCTTATTAAGCTGTTTCTTATTCTAATATATACGAAATATATCAATCATCATAATAATATCCGCCAAGGGCAACTCACTGTATCTAGGCTTGCTTGAAGATTTAACTAACTCTTGTTATTTCTGTTTGTATAAACTGAAGGTACATATTTATGACGTATTATATATATCTTATGAAGGTCTAGAGGTATTTTACTTAAAACTAAAAACAAAATCGAAAGAATGGAAAGCCTAATAATTAAAGTTTTGGTAGCAATAAAGCCAAAGTGCCTAAACAGGATAGCCAAAAATAGGCTAAGGTCACCCATGCCTGAGGGGGGAGAACCTTAGTTTTAATAATAATTACATTATTTAAGAACTGTAAATTTCAGTAATAAATATATCTAATAAACCATGTCAGTGTCAAAGCACCGACTACAAGGCGGATGAGACCCTCGGGGACTAATAGTCCACCGGCAGAGGTATAGACCCAGTGATAGTAATAAAAACGTAGATATAATAATATGCAATACAATTTGTTTACAATTTTCGCTTGATCGGGTCCCTTTGCACAGTTTGGGTTTGTTTTTATTGATTTCATCATGTATTTTCGATTTTAAGTGTCATTCTTACTAAATATCACTATATAATTTTAACTGATTACCCAGGGATCCAATTTCATAGATAAGTATCTTAAATTATATTAATTCTAACTAATTTACATGTAACATGCCTCCTCGGTTATTAATAGCAGTTCAGTGTTAGGCAAACTTCGAAACTGCAGTCGGTTTATAATTAGGTCCTGCTAATGGCGATTCCACCAACAGACATTCGAATTTTTATCAGTAATTACAACATTATAGCATATTTTTAAACCGGGCTTTTTTCTTTTTTTTTTGTTCAGAACATTTTATTAGTATAAAACATCGAATATTGTCAACTTTTAATATAAACAAAAACATTCAATTCTGACAGCCTGTATGCCTTTAAGTGTGTATCCTATATTAATATTCCTCTTTGACGACACCGGTGGCAGTTGTTTCATCTTTA
>MJUT01037428.1:30221-51847 GCA_002080005.1 Gigantidas platifrons
CTGTTGTATAAAGTATTACATCTAGTTACAAGCTAGAAGATGTTAGTTCAAGTCTAACCAGAAGCAAGGGGGAATGTTTAATAAGTTGATAATGAAAAGCTACTGTTGTATAAAGTATTACATCTAGTTACAAGCTAGAAGATGTTAGTTCAAGTCTAACCAGAAGCAGAAAAAACATGTTTATGGGTTGAAGAGCTTCTGTGGTATAAAGTATTACATCTAGTTACAAGCTAGAAGATGTTAGTTCAAGTCTAACCAGAAGCAGAAAAAAAATGTTTATGGGTTGAGGAGCATCTGTTGTATAAAGTATTACATCTAGTTACAAGCTAGAAGATGTTAGTTCAAGTCTAATCAGAAGCAGAAAAGAATTTGTATGGGTTGAAGAGCTTCCGTGGTATAAAGTATTACATCTAGTTACAAGCTAGAAGATGTTAGTTCAAGTCTAATCAGAAGCAGAAAAGAATTTGTTATGGGTTGAAGAGCTTCCGTGGTATAAAGTATTACATCTAGTTACAAGCTAGAAGATGTTAGTTCAAGTCTACCAAGAATAAAAAAAATGTTTAATATGTTGAAGAGCTGCTTCTGTTGTATAAAGTATTACAAAGGAAACAACCATTTAACTTGAAAAAGGGGTGGGGGTTATGGTTTTTGTACTGATCTGAATTTTTTTTTAAACAGTTGGTCACATCTTTATTTTTTTTTTCAATTGCAATCAAACTAAATTATTTTTAAGTCAAAACATAATTTTTTTTCAATGCTTTGTATAAAGGTGTGAGCCAGTATTTATATTTAGATGCTATGCATATAGCTCATGTATACTATAAATGTCCATCTTATATCTCGCATTTGTACATGAAAATAAACAAGCGGGAATTTTAATTAAACAAGTTCAGATCTTTACTATATAAAACACAATGACACACTGGTTTTTTATTCAGTTTATACAGGTCAATCTCTTAAATAAATTGCAGTTATTATTATTTTTTCAAAACAATACTCTTAAACCAGATTATTTTTTTTATAGTTATGTAAAGCAGAATATTTTTTTTTGTGGCCACTGCTGTGACATATTATTTAATTTCTTTCCCTTCTAAATCATAATATTCTTTAGGACAAAAAACCATACCCCCCCTTTTTCAAGTTAAATGGTTGTTCCCTAATAGGTTGAAGAGCTTCTGTTGTATAAAGTATTACATCTTGTTACAACTACAAGCTAGAAGATGTTAGTTCAAGCTGGAAATTAATGCTCAGTATGTTCAGCGCTATTCCGTAACTAAAGATGAAGAAGAAGAAGTCTAACAAGAATCAGAAAAATGGTTAACAGGTATATACACAAAATGTAAAGGTATTTTTAGTATCATTAAATTTCAAATACTTATAAACGTCCTCTCTATAGGCCATGCTACTCATATTATCTTCAAACTTTTCTTATGTGTTGTCCTTGATGGCTCGTTCTTTCATTCCCTCTTTTTGTTATATCATTCTAAACACACACACACCTTTTTAGCTCACCTGGCCAAAGAGTCATGTGAGCTATTGCCATCACTTAGCGTCCGTCGTCCGTCGTCCGTCGTCCGTCCGTTAACTTTTTCATATTTTAATCTACTCCTCTGAAACAACTGGGCCAAATGGAACAAAACTTGGCAGAAAACATCTATATAAGGTCCTCTATTAAGGTTCTCCATTTCGTCCCATTCCGCCAACAAATATGGCCGCCAAGGCAATTCTTGTTTCTGATTGGCTAATAGTTAAAAAATCTTCTCCTCTGAAACTGCTTGGCCAAATGGAGCCAAACTTGGCAGGAAACATCTATATAAGATCCTCTATAAAACTTCTTCATTTTATTCCATTCGGCCAACAAACATGGCCGGTGTTACTAAAAATAGAACATATGGTAAAATGGGTAATAACTCAAAAACCGTTAATAATATCAAAAATCTGACATGGAGTAAAAATGATCAGCACAGCAAGATCTACCTGCCCTGAAATTTTGAAGTAAATCTTGGAGTTATTGCCCTTTTTTCATAAATTTTTTTTTAATTTTAATATTTTTCGTCCTTTATTTCAAAAACTATAAGAGATAGATGTTAAGTTTAAATTGCAAAAATGTGCAGCATGTCAAGATCTACCTACACTGCAATTTTGAAGTAAATGGCATTACCCATTTTGGAGTTATATCCCTTTTTTCATCAAATTTTCAAAATTTTAATACTTTTCGTCCTTTATTTCAAAAACTATAAGAGATAGATGTTAAGTTTAAACTGCAAACATGTTCAACATGTCAAGATCTACATATCCTGCAATTTTGAAGTAAATCTCATTATCAATTTTGGAGTTATTGCCCTTTTTTCATCAAATTTTTAAAATTTTTATACTGTTCGTCTTATATTTCAGAAACTACAAGAGAGAGAAATTAAGTTTAAATTGCAAAAATGTGCAGCATGTCAACATCTACCTACCCTGCTATTTTAAAGTAAATCCCATAATCCATTTTGGAGTTATTACCCTTTTTTCATCAAATTTTCAGAATTTTAATACTTTTCGTTCTTTATTTCAAACACTATAAGAGATAGATGTTAAGTTTAAACTGCAAACATGTTCAGCATGTCAAGATCTACCTACCCTGCAATTTTTAAGTAAATCCCATTACCCATTTTGGAGTTATTGACCTTTTTTCATCAAATTTTCAATATTTTAATACTTTTCGTTCTTTATTTCAAAAACTATAAGAGATAGATGTGAAGTCTAAACTGAAAACATGTTCAGCTTGTCAAGATCTACATGCCCTGAAATTTTGAAGTAAATCTTATTACCCGTCTAGGAGTTATTGCCCTTTTTTCATAATTGTTTTGCTCATCTGGCCCAAAGACATTATCTTTTATTCATAAATATAGAAAACAGTTAAGGTAATGATTATCTCCCTTTGAGATTTGCTTCAGTATCATTCTATTGTCAGGTGAGCGATACAGACTCAGTGGGCTGAGCCTCTAGTTTCCAGTGCAACCGTTTCTCTATATTTTATTATTTGTGTGTTTGTTCTCGTCGTGATTATAGTTACATAACTGCTCATGTACCGATAAGCATTAATCAATGTATATGAATAGTTTTATGGGCTTCATCGACCAACACATTTTAGTTGATAATGTTTCTATTTAATTGCCGTTAAAATACTACACAACATTTATAATTAAGTATTACAGATTACATATATTGATAGCTGCCTTGGTTTAAAATCGATCACTTTGTCGTTTACAATAAATACGATACCCCCTGCTTATATAGAAACGTAACAATAATATCCACACATGCAATTCAGACAATGGTTGATGTGTCGGGTATAATGAGTGTTTGTATCTGTTACTATTAAAATAATTTTAAAGGTTTTCAATTGTATAGAATCCGCTATTATTAACAAAATGTTTAGTCATTGAAATATGTCACCTTGACTGATAAAGTGTTTACGTGACCATATTACATACAATATACAGATATCACAAATAATCAATCAAGATGTCTTTGTTGTTATATATTATATATTAATCTATAAACATATAATATGCAATTGCACGCGGTTCATAACTGCGAATATTATAACTGGCTCATGATAACACACCATGATTTACAACCACTGTCTCAGCATAACACATCATGATTCACAACCACTGGGCTTAGCATAGCACACCATGATTCAAAACCACTGGCTCATCATAACAAATCACGATTCACAACCACTTTGCTCAGTATAACACATCATGATTCACAACCACTGGATCAGTATAACTCACCATGATTCACAACTACTGGCTCAGCATATCACACCATGATTCACAACCACTGGCTCAACATAACAAATCACGATTCACAACCACTTTGCTCAGTATAACACATCATGATTCACAACCACTGGGCTTAGCATAGCACACCATGATTCACAACCACTGGGCTTAGCATAGCACACCATGATTCACAACCACTGGCTCAGCATAACAAATCACGATTCACAACCACTTTGCTCAGTATAACACACCATGATTCACAACCACTGGCTCATAATAACAAATCACGATTCACAACCACTTTGCTCAGTATAACACATCATGATTCACAACCACTGGCTCAGTATAACTCACCATGATTCACAACCACTGACTCAGCATATCACACCATGATTCGCAACCACTGTTTCAGCATAACACACCATGAGTCACAACCACTGGCTCAGTATAACACACAATGATTCATAACCAGTTGCTCAGCATAACACACCATGATTAACAACCATTTACTCCGAATAACACACCATGATTTACAATCACTGTCTCAGCATAACACACAATGATTCCCAACCACTGGTTCAGCATAACACATAGTGATTCACAACCACTAGCTCAGCATAGCAAACCATGATTCACAACCACTGGCGCAGCATAACTCACCATGATTCACAACCACTGGCTCAGTATAACTCACCATGATTCACAACCACTGGCGCAGCATAACTCACATGATTCACAACCACTGGCTCAACATATCACATCATGATTCACAACCACTGGCTCAGCATAGCAAACCATGATTCACAACCACTGGCGCAGCATAACTCACCATGATTCACAACCACTGGCTCAACATAACACATCATGATTCACAACCACTGGCTCAGCATAACTCACCATGATTCACAACCACTAGCTCAGCATAACACACTATGATTAACAACCACTGCCGCAGCATAACACACCATGATTCACAACCACTAGCTCAGCATAACACACCATTAATCACAACCACTGACGCAGCATAACTCACATGATTCACAACCACTGGCTCAACATAACACATCATGATTCACAACCACTGGCTCAGCATAACTCACCATGATTCACAACCACTGGCTCACCATAACACCATGATACAATACCACTGGCTCAGCATAGCACACAATGATTCACAACCACTGGTTCAGCAAAACACCATGATACACAACCACTGGCTCAGCACAACACACAACGATTCACAACCACTGTCTCAGTATAACACTATTGATTCACAACCACTGGCTCAGCATTATACACCATGATTCACACCCACTGGCTCAGCATAACACACCATGATTCACAACCAATGGCTCAGCATAACACACCATGATTCACAACCACTGGCTCATTATAACATAACATGCTTCACAACTACTGGCTCAATATAACACACCATGATTCACAACCACTGGCTCAGCATAACTAATCATGATACACAACCACTGGCTCAGCAAAACTCGCCATGATTCACAACCACTGGCTGAGCATAACACACCATGATTCAGAACCACTGGTTCAGCATAACACACAATGATTAACAACCACTNATAACACAACATGATTCACAACCACTGGCTCAGTATAACACAACATGATGCACAACAACTGGCTCAATATAACACAACATGATTCACAACCACTGGCTCAATATAACACACTATTGATTCACAACCACTGGCTCATCATAACACAACATGATGCACAACCATTGGCTCATCATAACACACTATGTTTAACAACAACTGACTCAATATAACACACCATGATTCACAACCACTCGCTCAATATAACACACTATTGATTCACAACCACTGGCTCATCATAACACACCATGATGCACAACCATTGGCTCAGCATAACACACCATGATTCACAACCACTGGCTCGCTCAATATAACATACCATGATTCACAACCACTGGCTCATCATAACATACCATGCTTCACAACCACTGGCTCAGTAGAACACACCATGATTCATAACCACTGGCTCAGCATAACACACCATGATTCACAATCACTGGCTCAATATAACACACCATGCTTCACCACCAATGGCCCAGCATAAAAACACCATGATTCACAACTATTGGCTCAGCATAACACACCATGATTCACAACCATTGGCTCAGCATAACACACCATGATTCACAACCACTGGCTCAGTAGAACACACAATGATTCATAACCACTGGCTCAGTATAACACATGATGATTCATAACCACTGGCTCAGCATGGCTCACAATGATTCACAAGCACTGGCTCAGCATAGCTCACCATGATTCATAACCACTGGCTCAGCATAACTCACCATGATTCACAACCACTGGCTCAGTAGAACTCACCATGATTCACACCCACTGGCTCAGTATAACACACCATGATTCACAACCACTGGCTCAGCATAACACTATTGATTCACAACCACTGGCTCAGCATTATACACCATGATTCACACCCACTGGTTCAGCATAACACAACATGATTCACAACCACTGGCTCAGTATAACTCACCATGACTCACAACCACTGGCTCAGCATAACAATTACTGTGCTTACTTGGAGATAGAAAGCGTATGTAATAATTTGTTTTTTTTCTCATTAACACTATAATGAGGATTTTTAATGATTAGACGAAATTGTTTAGTTTAAATATGACCCAGAATTCGATGAAATTATTATTGTTCAGTTTGAAAGTCAATTATATATGGTCAGATGAACCCCCCGCACATTCGAGGTGTACTCGATACAACATTATGTGATAAAGTTTGTCAGTGACTTGTGACAGGTTGGTGGTGTTCTCCTGTTACTCTGGTTTCCTCTACCAATAAAATAAAATATTGTTGAAAGTGGCTTTAAGCACAATAACCCTAACCTTAACACACTGGAGTTTTTTTTCTGTTGGTTAGATGGAATCATTTGTTTTTCTGTTGGTTAGATGAAATTATTTGTTTTTCAGTTGGTTAGATAAAATTATTTGTTTTTCTATTGGTTAGATGAAATTGTTGATTTTTCAGTTGGTTAGATGAAATTATTTGTTTTTCAGTTGGTTAGATGGAATCATTTGTTTTTCTGTTGGTTAGATGAAATTGTTGATTTTCCATTTGGTTAGATGAAATTATTTGTTTTTCAGTTGGTTAGATGAAATTATTTGTTTTTCAGTTGGATAGATGAAATTATTTGTTTTTCAGTTGGTTAGATGAAATTATTTGTTTTTCAGTTGGTTTGATGAAATTATTTGTTTTTTCTGTTGGTTAGATGAAATTACAGATGTTTAAGCTTCAAGAGAATATGAAGTTGTAACATATTTGACATATTTTTTCCTTTGATGTTTCCTTAAATTATTCAGCTTAAACATGTGTGTAGAAATCCATGGTCTATTATCTGGAATATATATTGTACCATACTTAACTACCCCAAATTAAAACTTTGATGAATCCAAATGCGAATGGGTTGGACTTATACAATGGTACAACATACAGGTCTGAATGTTGTACGATAGTATAGGCTCGTGCAAAAAAGATGATTTGATTTATGGTGTTTAACGCCACTTTCAGCAATATTTCAGGTATATCATGGCGACCAGTTTTAATGGTGGGAGAAGCCGGAGTATCCGGAGAGAACCACCGATCATGGACAAGCAACTGGTGAACTTTATCACTTGCGGCTGCGAGTCGATTGCACCATTTTTATTTTATTTTTTGTAATTTTACAAAGCCGGGCGCGAACCCACGCCGTATTGGTGATAGGCTTGTGAGTTGTTAGGTAATCCAACTACCTAACTCACTGAGTCACCACGGTTCTTACGCATGAACTTATTCAATCAAATCCAACTTTCTGATTTGTTTGTTCAAATAAGTTAATTCGTAAAGGCCCGTTTACACGATCAAAGTTTTCCATTAAAGACTTGGTAAAATTTGTCTTTGATCTTTTAAACCTGCATCAAAAACTTTGTTAAAGAACTTTGATGGAATAGAAACCCATACTACTTTTCTAAAAACCTTGACGGAGTTTGATGAGGATTGACCAATCAAAACATCTTTTCGGAATCAAGAACATTCAGCCATGTTGTTTGTCTTTGAATTTACCGCCGAAATGTAACTTGGGATAAAAACTTTGATCAAACTTTGATCGTATAAACGGGATAACTTTGACACAGTTTTCTTTGAGCTAATTTTCTATCAAAAACTTTGACCAAGTTTTTGATAGAAAGCTTTGATCATATGAACGGGCCTTAAGACTCATGGTAGATTATTTATAATTTAGTGTTACGTTTGAATGTACATAGTTATAAGGTTTAAATGAGGTTTTGGTGATGTTATTTATTGCTAGGTTTGAAGATGATCAGCAGCTGAACAAACAGGCAGCTTTGGCAAATATGGACAAAGATACAACTAGAGACCGAAGTGCAACATTTGTATGGACACCTAGACTAAGATGCTGAACAAGGTATTACCGATTAATGAGGGGTTTTTTAAGGTGGTTAGATGTGTGNGATTTTTAAGCTTCAAGAGAATATGAAGTTGTAACATATTTGACATACTTTTTCGTTTGATGTTTCCTTAAATTATTCAGCTTAAACATGTGTGTAGAAATCCATGGTCTATTATCTGGAATATATATTGTACCATACTTAACTACCCCAAATTAAAACTTTGATGAATCCAAATGCGAATGGGTGGGACTTATACAATGGTACAACATACAGGTCTGAATGTTGTACGATAGTATAGACTCGTGCAAAAAGATGATTTGATTTATGATGTTTAACGCAATATTTCAGGTATATCATGGCGACCAGTTTTAATGGTGGGAGAAGCCGGAGTACCCGGAGAGAACCACCGATCATGGGCAAGCAACTGGTGAAGTTTATCACTTGCGGCTGCGAGTCGATTGCACCATTTTTTTTATTTTGCAAAGCCGGGCGCGAACCCACGCCGTATTGGTGATAGGCTTGTGAGTTGTTAGGTAATCCAACTACCTAACTCACTGAGTCACCACGGTTCTTACGCATGAACTTATTCAATCAAATCCAACTTTCTGATTTGTTTGTTCAAATAAGTTAATTCGTAAAGGCCCGTTTACATGATCAAAGTTTTCCATTAAAGACTCTATATTATAAGTTAACGAGAACAATTTACATTCAATGCGATTGTTGTGATGTTCTTTTAGTTCGACTTTTATAGTGCAAACTCACTGAACCAACAGTTCTTGGGTAGACATGTGACTTGACCATAGCTTGAATCCACAATCTACCACACTCGAGGCGAGCACGCTAACCATTGCACCACAGATCTGGTTGAAATATCCTTGATAAATACATAATCAGTGGTAAACTATACATCCAGAACTCGATAAAGTTGTTGAATAACTGAAAATAAATATATGATTCGTTTGTAATGTCTCTTAATTTAAGTTATCACGGATAGCTCGATTACTCGAGTATTTCGAAGTAAAATGATAGCTCCTTTAATTACAACAGGACTAGTTTCGACAGAATTTACATTTTCGTCCAGAATGAAGCTAATCGCTGAAAAATACACGTTGCTGAAATATTTCTGTCTTCTGTGTTCATATAAAATTTACTGGCATATCATAATCAGTTTATCAACATTCTTAATTAGTCTGTAGAAGTAAATATTGCATGTTAGGACATTGTGGGATAAATTAATTCACATGTCATTTTATACGTGTTTTGATTGGTTTAAAAAGTTGAGGTTATTTGTCAATGTACGGAATAAATTGTCATATTTAGAAGACATAGCTTCTGAGTCGTCTATAATTTGTGTAACAGAGAGCCATTTGGACGGAAATATATTGGATAATGACATTGCTATTGATGGTTTTTCCGATAAAATATTTAGAAAAGATAGAAACAGTTATGGGGGTGGCGTTCTCGTGTATACTTCTCAAGGTATTTGTGTGAAAGAAAGGCACGATTTAAATTGTGATGGGGTTGAAATGCTGTGGATTGAAGTACTTATTCCAAATTTTAAACTACTTGTATGTGTTGTTTATCGACCACCAGGAACTACAGCATCATTTTGGGATAATTTTGATTAAGCATTAAATTTGACTGAAAATGTAATTATCACTGGCGATCTTAATGTTGATTTACTTACTCAAACTAATCATAAGTTGAACGAAATCTTGACACTGTATGATTTAACTAATGTTATAAATGAGCCAACAAGGATGGGTGCACTATTGGATCCAGTTATTGTTTCAAATATAGATATAGTTGTTGATTCAGAAGTAATATGTGTTGATAGAGGTATAAGTGATCACAATGCAACAATGATTAATATCAAAATCCCGTACTCAATCAAAAAAACATATATGCGTAAAGTTTGGCAATACAAACATGCAGACCTTTTAAAACTTAATAATGAAATATCCGAATTTCAACGGGAAACGTATCTCAAGGAATGCACTGATATTGATATCATGTCATCAAGCTTTACACAGAAATACCTTGAGATAATATCGAGAAATATCCCCTCAAAAATGATTCAAGTAAGACCTTCTGATAAGCCATGGTTTAATTCCAATATNGCATAGCCCAATTTAGCGCCAAAATATTTCAATAAAAATCAGTATATGTACCTCTTCCGTTAGCCAGTCTAAGACTCTGCTCACCACGGGGAGGTGCAAGTAGGATTTTGAGCAGAATATGTTTTAATGATATAAGATAGTTAAGAAAGCGTTATATTCCAAAGCACTAAAATCCTTGGGAGTACTAAATACTAAGTTAAGAAACGAAGTAAAAGCTGTTTACATGTAAAATCGTAGCAAGATTCTAAAACATTCAGTTAATGCACAAGTTACAGGTCAACTCTAGCTTGATACTTTAACCCAATTCCAAATACGGGTACGTGTAAGGTATAAACTATTCACTTTATATTTACTCAAGAAAATGCAGATTAAGTCATTCGGACATAGTAGTACAGGTAAGCGGCGCTAAATTGTCCTGTCTAAAAATACATGTGAACGGTGCTAAGATGTGCATGACCCACTTGATACAACATTATGTGAACAGTTAGTCAGTGACCTGCGACAAGTCGGTAATTTTCTTCAGGTACTCCTATTTCCTCCAGCAATAAAACTGAAGGCCATGATATAACTGAAATATTGTTGAAGGTGGCGTTAAATAACACTAACCCTTTTTGAGCTATTGTATTAATACAGATTCAATAAATATTAATGAGGACTTATCGTTCTCTTGTTTATGATCCTTGGTAAAACAAAGTAGGTAAATATCTAGTTTAGTGTGGATGGTACGTTTCATGAATAGCCGTCATCATGTGCATGAACGGTCATAGTAAAAAAAATATAGAAAGGCAATTACAAAAATGTACAACTTTCTTTAAATTGGAAAAAAAAATCAGGATATCGGATTAAATAGATATGTTTTAATGCTGTTTTACTGTATTTTTTAGGACTCACTCTATTATTCTAGTAGATACAGATGGCCACTGTGCATTTATAGAGAAAACCATGAAGTCACCTGTCGATCAAAATAATGTAGAATGGGAGACAACTGCATTTAACTTTAAATTTTATAATACTAATGATTATATTAACTTGTTATAGATATATTGCCGCAATATTTATAGATATTTTGATATATATGTACATGCTAATTAATTTTTTGTTTTAATTCAAAATGAGTTCCCGGTTTTGAAATCAGTATTTATATTATGTCTGTTTAGTTATTTCTTCACACTTATATAAAACATCCGTTTGAGCACAAAATACTAGNTTAACCCCGCCACTTGTTATTAAAGTGTCTGTACCAATCTAGGAAAATGAGTTGTCATGTATCTGGGTGTTAGGTCTGTCGAATTTACCTCATTTCGAGATGCAGACGTGCCTCTGTCCTATCGTTTTTGTTATTTACCACGTGTTTCCGCGAGTTAGACTTTAGAGTTTATTCATTTTCGTTTTGTAGCTTCATTAATTTAACTGTAAGAAATTATTTTCCCTTTCTTTGTAACCAGGAGGCATAGCCAGAGGTTACATTTATTTTCTTTATTTATATTAAACAGTGTCAGGATGCTTAGCCGAAGACATTTTTTGTACTAATTTTAATAGTGAATTTAACGCTCTGGGCCCGGTTGTTCAAATTGTTGTTAAATTAACTAGGGCCCGGTTGTTCAACTTGTGGTTAAATTTTAACCAATGGTTAAATATGATAACCTATGGTTAAAATTTAACCAAAGCACGCAATGCGTTGTTCAACTTACGGTTAAATTTAACTACTGGTTAAAGCATGGTTAAACTATTTAATGTTTAACCACGGTATAGGGGCTCTGTAAAAATATTTAACCATTGGTTATCAATACAAAATGGTTCTTTCTATGATGCCTCCTGTACAAAACAGGAAACTCAGAATGTTTCGGGCAATTGAGCTCCGTGCAAACTTGCTTGAAATAGAAGTATCTGAGGTGGATGGCATTTCCAATGAAATCAAATTTCTATTACCATTTACATTGTTCAAAACAATATATTACTTTTGCGGGGAAAAAATCTTACATTTGCGCGCATAATATCATTACATTTGCGCTTATTTTTTCAAGGTAAATACAGGTAATCAATGTAAATTCAGATGAAAATAGTGAAATTACTTACGATTCTTCAATTATTATTATTTTTCAATTTTACACTAAGAACAATGTTTATTAAGTAGTATTGCACCCCTTTCGTTAGTCTACCACTTCCCTCTATTTGTTTCATATAATTTAAAATCGTTAGCGATCGCTGGTTTACAGGAGTGTTTCTTGTGTTTCAAGTTATGATAAATTAATATATCCTTCGCTGTTTATGGTGAGAGAAAATACATGTATTTCCCATGAATAGTCGGAGCATAGGCGGCGGAAGGGGGGGGCAGTTTTTTTGTTGTTGCTTTTCTCATTTTTTTAGACAAATTTTCCGGTATCAATTTTTTTTTCATGATTCTTGCCCCCCTCTCGAAATTTGAATCGGTGTAATTAGTCAAATAGTACGGAAAGGACGAATTACTGGGACGTGGAATACATGTTCATGAGACAACAATCCAAAAAAGACCTAAATAAAAAATCTCAAATAGGGAACGCCTAGCAGTCTACAACAAGTAAGTAATTTAACTATTTTCATCTGAATTTACCTTGATTTATCTGTATTTACCTTGAAAAAATAAGCGCAAATGTAATGATATTATGCGCGCAAATGTAGGATTTTTTCCGCGCAAATGTAATATACTGTTTTGAACAATGTAAATGGTAATATAAATTAAGTTTCATTGAAAATGCCATCCACCTCGGAAACTTCTATTTCAAACAAATTTGCACGGAGCTCAATTGCCCGAAACATTATGGGTTTCCTGTTTTGTACCCTTCCAATTTACCCTATATATTTCATATAAAACAACAATTTTTCAGAAGATTATCCCGAAGTTAATTCACACCCGATTTCGATAATTTTTATATTAATAAAAACAGAATTGTATGTAGTTTTACTGTATAATTTCAAAATAATTTTCTATGATACTCATTTTGAGAATATACAAGTGAATTAATTTCTTTCGAAATACAATGCTTTGATAGTACCTTTGTAGACAAATTATTTAAGTTTGTGTTTAAATCATGGCGATTAGAAAAACATGCTTCAAAGCGTAATTTCAAAATTACTACTATAAACTACATATCTTTCTGCTTTCGTTGATAAAATAATGATTAAAATCGGACGTGAATTGATTTCAAGATAATATTTTGAAAAACTGTAGTTTTATATGAAATATATATGGTAAATTGGAAGCGTGCGAATACTTTTGTCCATAATACCCTATCATATTCATATATTCGTTCAAACAAAATATTAAATATTAAATATAGTTATTTTATTGGTCTACATGTATGTATATACAAAATATTAAATATAGTTATTTTATTGGTCTTTGTGGATGCAAATCACGCGACACCCTAAGAAAGTAGAAGACGACATTTTCGGGACATCTAAGTTCACCTCGGGTTTTTAGTAGGGTTCGCTCAATCTTTAGTTTTCTGGTTAATACTGTGTATATCATTGTTGGTCCTTTTGTCATTTTTCATTCGGCCATTGAATTGTATGTTCTTCTTTGATTTACGGATTCTGATTATCCCTTTGGTATATTTAAACTGTTCACCAAGAGTCGAGATTGAGGCGCACAACATCACACTTTACTTATTAAATTACGCGTCACATTATGATCGGGACAGGTGCGCGTGTGTCCTGCTAAATCAAATGTTAATCTCCAAACACTCAGAAATGTCTCAGTTTCCCTTTATAGCGATATCTCTATATCAATCTCTCTTTATAGTATAATCAAATTATGTTTTCGTTTAAATGTGGATGTGTTTTGCAGCTGAACAATTTAAAATTAGTCGAGGGAAAGAGGTTATGCCTCTTCTACTAAATGGAAAAATTATTTATAATGATTCGAGAAAAAAAAAATACTTAACTTTCAATGTATAGGTTCAGAAAATGTGTGTAAATGGTCTTATTTTTTAATGAAAATAAAATTTAAAAAAGACATTATAATGCAGAGAATGTTTTTTTTTTATTTCTTTTTTTTATTTTGTTATTATTTTCTTAATAAAGCAATACAGTTATTAAAATTTAAAAAAAAGTGGGAAATCTTACTTAAGGAATATAACTTACATCTCATTGTCTAAGGTTATTTGTGCTATGCTAAGAGTATTTTGTACAAGTTAGTACGGAAGAGTCTATGTACCCCCACTTAGTTGCTTAGTAACATTAAAAACAATGTTAATAAGACGTGTCTAGTGCATTATAATACACTAAGGGTGTGTTATATTGGTAACGATAACTTCTTATAACTCATTAAACTACTTTTAATTAAATCTTCTTATTGTCTTACAATTTCAAGGACTTAATTTTCATTATGTAAGTTAGCCTTAGAATATTTTCTTTAGTTTCCCACATCTCATTAAAATTGGCTCCATGCATATATATACATGTATGTCAAAAATTTATTTTTCTCTCTGATTTTAATGTGTGAATTTCTTTTTATTTCGATTAACATGCAAAATATGCAGGTACATCTTCACTTGGGGCAACTATCTTCACATGAGTACAATCACTACTATCACATTCGGAAAACTGGCCACATCATAAAAGGCACATTTCGTACGTTTCTGATCATTCTCTGCATGTCATTTAATGAAGTCATTTCTCTTGGCCAAAAGTGCATCTATATAACATCCTTAACTACTCTGCTTACGGTGATTTTATCATAACCCAAAGTATCGCCGATAACCTGCACAAAGGAACCGCTAGTAAAATACCTCAAGGTTATCATTACTTGCTGTTCCACTGTTAGTGCCGCCTTCTTGTTCATCTCTCTTTGTAAATTCTCACGGACCAGTTCTGTGATATAATTTATCCCCTCTCTGCCAAAACGATATTTTTTCCTAAGTTCTTCATTCGTAAGCAAATTTGCACGGAGCTCAATTGTCCGAAACACTCTGGGTTTCCTGTTTTGTACGGGGGGCATCATAAAACGAACCTGTCTGGCAGCCATTTTGAATTGATAACCAATGGTTAAATATTTTAACAGAGCCCTTATACAGTGGTTAAATATTAATCAGTTTAACCATGCTTTAGCCAGTAGTTAAATTTAACCATAGGTTGAATAACGCATTGCGTACTTTGGTTAAATTTTAACCATAGGTTATCATTTTTAAAAATTGGCTAAAATTTAATTACAAGTTGAACAACCGGGCCCAGTTCATACGCTATTCCAGACGGAGCCCGTGGTTCATCGATCAATGTTAGTCCTTTTGTACTTTTCCTGTGCCCATTATGCTGTCCGTTCTTCTTCAATATCCGGATTCTGATTACAATTTTGGTTTCTTCCAACTCCTCATATCATGATTTCCATAATTTTACTTTTTTATAGAGAGTGTCTGATAACAACGAAGCTTATGAACCGATGGTCTCAAGTGGTTATGTTGAAGGCATCAATTCAAAGCTTTTACTGTCATCACCATGACTTGATTAATCGCTATGGTGTATCTGTATCACAAATGACATCGGATATTGAATTTGTACAGTAATCACCTGGTTTTGGACAAGAATAACACGACGGGTGCCACTGGTTGAGCAAGAGTTGCTTCATTCCGGGTTTTAGTTATGTTCTTGTTGCTCAATATTTTGTTTTCTGTGTAATGTTTTGTAGATCATTGTTTGCCATTTTCTTCCGGAAATTGTATTTTCTATCCTTCCATATACGGCTTCTGATTACTATTTTGGTTATTTTCAAACTTTTCTAATTGTGAAATTATAATTTTTTTTTTCAGCAATTTTTATGATCTGTTCTCTTATTGTACATAGAATATTAAAATATGAAAGCATGGCCAAATATTGAATAAAAACTGATACAAAATGTCTCCTCATTTATTGAGACATAATTAAGTAACAATAAATAACATTTACATACAATTGAGTCACATACAAGTACTTAAAATACAAACAAAACTGCCAGATTTCACTCTAAAAATCTGTAAATTGCTATACTTAGTTAACTGGCGGTACAATAAAAACAGTGTACACGAAATACGCCTTGCAGAACTATTCTAAATGAATGAGGGATTGATTGATTAATCTTGATCACCAAATTAGCAATTTTACAGCTATACCATGACGTGAACAAGTAGCATTTCATGATGAGATGATGATGTTCGTTTTGTACTAAGACAACAGGTTGAGTATGATTTTTAGAGTACTAGCTCACTGATGCACGTGAGTAGACATATTTCCCCACTCGGATACATTATTCTGATTCCAAGCCAGTCGTCGTTGCTCTTACTCCTTGGTGCGGCCTGCAGAGAAAGAACAAATACCAATATTATAGTCATTAGCTTGACCGGAGTTTCATCCCTAGACCCCGACATCCACCAGAGACACTGTCTCGGGATGATATGTGTCGTGGGATTATAGCCAGGATGATATGGAATAGGTTATTTATTAACCCTTTTATCGTAAACCACCGAAATTTTTTTTTTTTTTTTTTTCAATTTGAAATAACTAAATAGTATTACTATATAGTAGATATGGCGTTACCAGACCAACAGATGTCATAACGCAATAGGAACCCGGTGTTTTACGCCATATCAGATTGGTCCGTGTTTTCAAATTAATTAATTGTGAGTATAAACAGAGACATATGAGTCTGAATGATAACCATGCTGATGTGGGAAAGAACACGACTAAATCTGTAGTTATCCCGTGGACAGTGATACTCGATATCCATTAAGTCAATTATCTACTTTATTATATGACTTCAGATAATGTCTTTTTCTGATTGGCTGACGTCCCTAGTAACGGATCTTTATAAAACATTATAATCACCTCGTGGTTTTGTTTACCTTGTTGGAATGTTATAATCACCTGATATGACGTCACACCAGGTGAATATAACATTCCAACAAGGTAAACAAAAGAAAATGTCGTCATCAAAGCTTATTTTAAGGGTGAAAGAAACATATAAAATGCGGGAATGATAAAAATAGCGACATTTTCGGTATTTTCAAAATAGCGACATATCAAAACAGCGATAACAGATATATCAAAACAGCGACACATTCAATATATCAAAACAGCGACCTTTACCTGTATTTAATAATACTTTAATAATATATAAAATGGCTCATAACTTTATGCAGCCATTGCCGCCATGTATACCACCCGATCAGCACAAAATAAGGAAATTTTGTAGCGGGTAGAGGGTCTTCTAGTCATCATTCCTATAAAGTAGTTTCAGTAGTTTCAGAGGAGAAGATGAACATGTGAAAAGTTACCGACGGATGACGATGACGACGACGGCAACGGTGGGACAGGTGAGCTTAAATATATTTTGCCCCCTGCTCACCAATGGGGAGGTGGAAGTAGGATGTTGAGCAGGATGAATAAAAGTAGCAGTAGCTAAAATAAACTTTATTAAATTGTTCCATGTTTTAAAACTTTTAAAATCATCGCAAGCACTAGTATAGTAGAATTCTACAAGTTAATAACTTGTTGCGCTCTGTACGCCATAAGTTTGACAAATTCTTGTCGTGATGTTTATTTATTTATTTTGTTTAATTTTCTCTATCATATCCTCTTTCACCTGTAAAAATCTAATTAACTTAATGTCGCTATTTTGATATATAATTTTCAAATAGGTAATTAAAATTGTCGCTGTTTTGATCTATGGGTAATGTCGCTATTTTGATGTCGCTATTTCGATATGTCGCTATTTTGATATAGCCCCATAAAATGTGTCATATAATAAAACAATTAATGACATTCAATTCGGTGGATACCAGGATGTATTAACCCAAGAATAATATATTTATATCGGCCTAAGGGGCCTCGGTAAAAATAATATTCATAGACAGTTATATGGGATATACAAGATATCACTTATACAATATTATACATTTATTGCATGCTGGTGAAGGAAATATGAAAATTTATTCACCCAAGAATATCATATTCCCCGAGGGCATCGCCCGAGGGGAATATGATACTCGTGGGTGAATAAATTTTCATATTTCCTGTACCCGCATGCTATAAATGTTTTATTATACCGAATGAAACCAAGAAAACACATAAATATGTAAAATACTGCTGGCAAACATATTGTCCATTGGAATGTTGTCTCAAATATTTTAAAACCACATTGTAACGGTTGCCTGCAAATGATGCGTTCCGAGTGCCTCTGACGTTTTCCTGTCAAAGAACGATAACTCTGGCGGGAAAACCCGCGAGGCTTCCGAAGTGGTGGAATATGATATTTATTTCACGAAATATGATTTTTGTCCTATGTGATCACGTGTTCTGATTTTTACCCATTGTCCAATCAAATTAATCTATTTATGGTAATTAATATATGAGGTATAATAAAATGATATATCATACATTTAGATTAAAATACAGGTGTATATGCATTATCAATGATTGTCCCAAGCCTATATCGTTCATACCCTATATCACATACCCTATATCGTATACCCTATATCGTATACCCAAAAAATTTCAAAATATCAGAAATTTCCAAAATTTCTTAAAATAGCAAAAATGTTAAAAAAAAATCAAAATTCAAAAAATTTCAAAAATTTTCAGAAATTTCATAAAATTTCAAAATTTCATAAAATTTCAAAATTTTTAATTTTTTTTTCAAAATTTAAAACAATTAAAATTCTCCAAAAAATTCAAAATTTTAATAAAAATTTAAAAATTCAAAAAATTTCAAAATTTTCAAAAAAATTTAAAAATTCTCAAAAAAATTCAAAATTTTAATAAAAATTTAAAAATTAAAAAAAAATTTAAAAATTTTCATAAAATACATGTACATTTTGTATTAACAAAGGCATGGTTGAAATATATGATATAATGAACATTACATGTCAAAATCTGTATCACATGCCGTACCAACCATCGACCTATATCACCTCTCGGGCCGGTGGCCCTTGGGGTGATATAGGGTTCTCGGGTTGATACGGCATGTGGTACAGATTTTGACATGTAATATTCAGTATATATCATATATTTAGATTAAAATACAGGTGTTTTGTATATGCATTATCAATGATTGTCCCAAGCCTATATCGTTTATACCCTATATCGCATATAGTCCAATCAATCTATGGGAAAAAATAGCCAAACCTCAAACTAATTGCAAAAGAATTTATTGCAACTGTAATTAGTTCTTGACATAAACATATTCAACATATAAAAAGTCTAGAAAAATCTAAATAGGGGAAAAGTAAGAATTTTATGAAAACAAAATATGCAAAAATATGAAAACAAGGGAGATAATTCGTGTATAAATTGTATGTGCTTCAATCGAATTTTTAACTAGTAAAATTCAGATTCAACCGATGGAACAGTAATGGTAAGCTTAAGAATAATAATTAACATCTATTATTTACAGTTTTACTTTATAAAATGTTTAGGATCATATAAATTCGGAAATTTGCAACAGCCGCCGTTGTTTGTTGACATCCTGATTTCATATGCTACAAGACAAGTACAAATCAATCCACTGAGCATTTTCCGTTCTCACCAAATGTCAGTCTTAAATGTGTATGACAAATATAATACAATGAAATAAAAAAAAGTCAGAAAAACAATATTGTATGTGGAAAATATATAATAATTAAAAAATAAACCTTCATCAACACTTTTCGGTGAAAAAAATGTATGGAAAACCATTTGGGATAAAAACACATAGAAATAAAGGTTTTTCGACAAAACAGAAGATAGCGATTTTTAGAATAGATTTTAAAGAAGAGCAAGCTTGAATACAATTGTGTAATGAAAAAATCGATGAATAAGCAAACATCTATATACATACAAGAGTAAAAAATGTGAAAAATAACGCATGAAATAAATATCAACACACAACACCCATAGAAATAATGATTTTACAACACACAACAGTATATAGTCTATTAAGGATATAACACATCTAAGGCGAACAGGGACAGCAGTTGGGGATAAAGTGTTATTTAATGAATATACACCATTCAAGTCAAAGATGGAACTATTCCTAGCAGATTTGGAAAATAAACAAAGCGTTATTAACATGCCAAGTTAAATATTATTCAAATAGGGCTGTTCAACAATACATACCTCCAGGTGATGCAGATGTCTTAATTGTCAAATAAACATTAACTATAGAACACCGAAGGGACAATCAATAATGGACAATCCAGAGACACTGGCATCATAGGGCATACAAGACGAAGAAAAACAAAACAAAAACACAATGCAATATGTGTTGGACACCACTAGGTACAAGCAAACACAAATAACGTAAATAAGACACGAGCCTCCTTACAAACATCTGGAGGTGAAGAGGAAACCGAACATCGTTTTATGCAGAAATCGTAACGGATATCACAAAACGAAACTCAGAATGTAAAGACACATAATAGGACAACACAAGAAAACTGCAAGAATGAGCAACACGGACCCCACCAAAAAACTGGGAGTGAACTCAGGTGCTCGCGAATGGTAAGCAGTACATGCTTCTAATAAGACAGCCGCCATGTTACTCATATACATGTATATAGTAAAGTGCGGTAAAAGTAGTGGCAGTGATAGAGGAAGAAAACATCTAAGTAAAAATAAAAGATCAATTGTCATTTGAGATATGGATATTTCGTAGCGGTCAACCAGATTGTGATCACAACAAGAATTTTTGTAGCGATGACTTCAACCTAGGAGCAGCATAGCCTTGTTTAAGTAGCCTCTGAGTCAGCAGCTGAACTCTGTCCAGAAAAGCATTGTACTTGACACAAGCTCCAGAATAACGTATAGGTTGATATATATCGTTTATTATATAGATAGGTGTGAATTATGGGGATTTATCCGTGAAATAAATTCCGGTATTTCACATGTGAAATATCAGTTTTTTCCCGCCGGAACTACTTTTGCAAAACTATGAGTGTGGTGGTTACGTCCCTTGTTGTGCAACGGTGAATACACATACGATTGTAAGCTGAACAAATTCCGCGAAATGTTATTGATGACTTTGGCACATAACCAAGATGACGTCATTGACGTCATATGAAGACTTGCAGTTTGAAACGTAAAGATTAGACGCTATTTGGCTTCGTATACGCTTCAATTATGATTTAATTTAACTAAAATAAGCTTTCTAGGTAAGCATTTTAATTATTTTTGTACATTGTTGTAAATATGAAAAAATAGGATTTCACATTTTCAAGATGGCAGATCCTTCCAACTGAACCCTGTAGTATCATTGCTCGTAGATTCACA
>MJUT01037428.1:52665-67399 GCA_002080005.1 Gigantidas platifrons
TGTGGTCGACGTGATTCGGAAGGGTTAGCAGTTCCTGATTTAATGTAGTGTGGTCGACGTGATTCGGAAGGGTTAGCAGTTCCTGATTTAATGTAGTGTGGTCGACGTGATTCGGATATAACCTTTATTAGGTACACTCATAGCCAAGCGATTAAAAAGCCAAATAATTTGTTTGTTTGGAAGTATGTAAGCCAAGGGGCCTAATCTGGCGTCTAAACTCGGTCACGGTTACCTTCGCATGCGGGGGACTAACCTTAATTTTAATCAATCACATTAGGTAAGGAAAAACAAATTCCATACGCATGCACGAACACACAAATAAAACAAAACAGGTCAATGCCGGAGCACAAGCAAGTGGGTGGATTGGACTAAGCATTAGAGGGCCGATTTGTGTTTGTTCACCTTAGTTTATCATCATATGTTGTTTGAGTGACCTTTTTTCCCTTATGCTTAAATTTACTGAAGCCTAGTCATGTTGTTAAACTTGCCAAAAGAAATTAAAAAAATCCTTATAAGCCACATAGCAATTTAAACAGATAATCGATCCATGCAGATTGAATGATATCATTGGGGACTAAAATCTCGAGGTTTGAGGTGTGTCTCTTGCCCTTATATTTTACTATCTGATCGTTTTTCGGTAATCGATTCTTTATAGTATTTTAATTTCCGGGCGACCTGTCTTGTTGTGAGACTTGCAACAGAAATAAAGAATCCCTGTAAGCCACATAACAATGTAAACACATAGTCGAGCCAATCAGATTCCAATAAGGCCGCCATGATACCAGTAATCCAAAGGAAACCCGATAAGGCAAGGATTCTCAGATAGACTTTTGCGTGTGTAAACGGTGTAGACATAGATATATTACCAATCTCACGGCTTAATATACAAATATGGCAGATGACTCGTAATAAACAAACAAAATTCATCGTTATCGATAACAACACTGGTCCAGAAAAGAAAATTAAATTAGCTGGGAATATGTGAGGGAAACAAGGTTGCTTTCCATATCCAGAAGATAAGTAGGCATCGCCATAAATATCCAGATAAACTGCCGGACCAACAAACAAGCAAGGAACGATAACCCCACCTAAAGCTAAACAACGTTTTTTATCCTTTAGCGTACTGTGACTGTTCCGGCCATTGGACCTCAGTTTAGTTAGATTCATTACGATGCACAGTGTTGCAATAAACATGAAATAGAAAACGCTAAGCCACAAATGGTGCAGAATTACACCAATCACGAAGCATACCTCTTTGATATCAGATGCCCCTACACCAAACATAAACAGACAATTAGACAGTAAAAGGGATATTGAAATATTTTCCAGGTTTGACCCAGGTATAGTAGATGTCATTCCCATTTTCCTATAGACAAAAATGAGTACTAATAGTGACACCATGGAAACGGAAAAACAAAAATTTGTTATAATAGCTCTTATATAACTGTTGTCACTCACAGGAAGGTTTACGCCATCATTGCACTCTATTGAGGTCATAGTAATGACAGACGTGTTACTACGAATAGCATGTACTGTAATATCTTCACAAATCTTCACTAATCGTGGTTCATCCGGGTCAAGTTGTAACATTGAAATAGTCCGACTTTGGATTAGTTTGACCCCTGTCATGTTCTCATATTCATTGTGAAGGGTTTTTCCGTCAAACTCTAAGACTTCTTTTTGAACCTCTACACCATGCCATGATGTACCACCTTTGAATACCAACCTCCATTCAAGTCTTTGAAATAGTTCCTTATATTGTTTAACTTCGTGTGCAAATAAGGTTGGATGTAAAATTACGGTCATTTGAGATATAATGATAACTGATGTGTTCTCGTGACCGAGAAATGTAACAGCGTTTCCAATGGTAGATAGATTAGAAATTTCCATAGTCGTCCCAAATATCGTAACTATCATATAAACTTCAGCTAACGTAAGCATTTTATTAGAAACAAGTTTGTATTTAGGCATGGTAATTTGATAGTTGGTATACTTTTCCTTCTCTGAACATACGTTGGTTTCTTCGACCTGAAAATGGAGAGCATAATTTAGCTAAATGTAGTTCAAATAAAAATAATATTTTGGAAGAACAGCATGATATGTTAGTAACACCAGCATGATATGCTACTAACACCAGCATGATATATTAGTAACACCAGCACAATGAAGTGGAAAAAAACTGTACTGTCGGAACCTTTAACAAATCCGATAGAACAATCGCAGAAATTGGTAAAAGTGATATACAAGGTACTACACAGAATAATAAAGATTGATGCATGACAAAATGATGCATCAGTCTCACATGGTAATTGTCATTGGTCAGTGTCACGTGGTAATATTCTTCGATCAATGTCACATGATAATAGACATGCGCCAGTGACTCATTGTAAGAGCGATGTATCAGTGTCGCATGGTAATAGTCTTCGGTCATTGTCACATGATAATAGTCATGCGTCAGTGTAACATGAAATTAGTGATGCGTTAGTGTCATATGGTAATAGTCATGCGTCAGTGTAACATGAAATTAGTGATGCATTAGTGTCATATGGTAATATATCATGCGCCAGTATCACATGAGAGTAACCACTTCATGATGTAATGATATATAGGTGTCGCATGGTAACAGTCATTGGTCAGTGTCACATGATAATAAACATACAGTGTCACATGGTAACATTCTTACGTCAGTATCACATGATAATAGTCATACGCCAGTATCACATGATAGTCATGCGTCCGTATCACATGATAATAGTGATGATAGTGGTCATGTGAAGTAGAATTCGGGCTATATGAAATGGCAAGCGTAATATAACATGAATATGCAGTGGCACAAAAGGTCGAGCAATGGGAGAAATGTACCAGTGGCTAATTTGAAGTAGAATTCAAAGTATATGACATGGTAAAAAAGTGGACAAGCAGTGGCGGCACAAAAGGTGTAACAATGGCACAGCACGTATAACAGTGGCACATGTGAAGCAACATTTAAGATATAGGGATTGACAAGTGTCATTTAGTATGGCCATGCAGTATCACAGCAGGTGAAATAGTAGCATAACAGGTATAACAATGGCACAAAATGCGCAACAGTGCCACAAAAGGTGCAACATTGGCACAACATATGCAACAGTGGCACATGTGAAAGAGCAGCCAATACATAGGCTCTATGATAGGGTATGGTAAGAATCATGTAGCATGGGTATGATGTGACACATGATAAGAATCCTCCAGAAGTAGAAATAAACGGAAATATGTTAAATATGTCTTGTCACTTTTGTCTGAATGTAAAAATGTCACGATTTATAGACATTAACTATACAAACTAAATCTGTAAATAAGATCTGTTTGTGAAATTAGTTTGAAAATTTATCAAGCTAAAGATAAAATCATATCAAGAGAATGTCGAGGGGGAGGGTTGTCGGCACACGGATATCTTATAATATATCATCAAATGTTTATCTTAATCTGTCAAATGAAAATCGTTCAAAGCAGCAAAGCAAGAAACAGTCATTCTCTGATAAAATTGTCAACCATGAAACACAGTAATTCTCTGTTAAATTTGTCAACCAAGAAACACAGTCATTCTTTGTTGATATGGCCACTATTTAGACCAGTAATTATAGAAATGATCACGTACCTCTTTAGACCAGTAATCATCAAAATCATCACTTAACTCTTTAGACCAGTAATCATCAAAATGATCACTTACCTCGTTAGACCAGTAATCATAGAAATGATCACTTACCTCTTTAGACCAATAATCATCAAAATGATCACTTACCTCCTTAGACCAGTAATCATAAAAATGATCACTTACCTCTTTAGACCAGTAATCATAGAAGTGATCACTTACCTCTTTAGACCAATAATCATCAAAATGATCACATAGCTCTTTAGAACAGCAATCATAATAAATGTTCACTAACCTCTTTAGACCAGTAATAATAAAAATGATCACTTACCTCTATAGACCAGTAATGATAAAAACAATCGCTTACGTACTTAGGCCAATAATGACATAAACGATCGCTTAACTTTTTAGACCACCAATCATACAAATGATGATGTAACTATTTAGGTTAGTAGTCATGGAAACGGTCACTAACCTCTCTAGAGCAGTAATCATAGAAATCATCACTAACCTCCTTATATCAGTAATCATAGAAATGGCCACTTACCTATTTAGACCAGTAATCATAAAAGTGATCACTTAACTCTTTAGGCCAGTAATCATAGAAATGATGACTTACCTCTTTAGACCAGTAATCATAGAAATGATCACTTACCTATTTAGACCAGTAATTATGAAAATGATCACTTACTTCTTCAGACCAGTAGTCGTAGAAATGATCACTTACCTCTTTAGACCAGTAATCATATAAATGATCACTTACCTCTTTAGACCAGTAATCATAAAAAATGATCACTAACCTATCTAGACGAATAATGATAAAAACGATCGCTTACCCCTTTAGGCCAATAATGACATAAACGATCTCTTACCTCTTTATACCACCAATCATACAAATGATGATTTAACTATTTAGGATAGTGGTCATGGAAACGATCACCAGCCTCTCTAGAGCAGTAATCATAGAAATCATCACTAACTTCCTTATAGCAGTATTCATAGAAATGGCCACTTACCTCTCTGGACCAGTAATCACAGAACTGAACACTTACTTCTTTGGACCAATAATCACAGAACTGAACACTTACTTCTTTAGACCAGTAATCACATGTATCTTTTCTATCATTTTGTTTAGCTTTGTTGAATGAAAACATCACTGAAACTGGGTGAAGTTGAAATCGTTCTATAGCTAATTTGTCATAAATATTACCAAGACATTTGGTGAAATCTTCAATAGTTTCTGGTGTACAAAAGTTATTTCTATAAATAAAAGCTTTACCACTCCCCCAGCGATACACGGGGTTGATATAAGACTGACAAAGTGAATTATTTTGTGCAACCGTGTGCAAAATACACTTACGTGGAACAAAACCATTAGGCGGAATTTCCTTGAACGAAAAGGACAACATCATGTGTTCTATTTTTTCACTCTTAGATAAGTTTACTAATTCTGATAAAAGATCATCCACTAGTTTACCTGATACATTAAACCTTATGTCAAACGATTCCATATCACTGACGCCATGACATAAAGCACAATGTCGGTTTTTGAAAACAACTCCTTCAGGATTAACTACAGAGGGTCCGTTTTCTACTATTTTGAGTTCGCTACATATATGTCTATCCGTCTCGTTCCAATAGGCTGCCGGGCAGCTGTCTACTACAAAGAATCCTTCAAAGATGTCAGAGTTATGCCCCTTGTGACAGGCATAATACGGAGAATATTCAGAGTTACTTGTAGTGTATGGCTTCTTGTTATCAGTACAACAATCGTTATAGATATAGCAATCTGTATCACAGTGACAAAACTGGTGTTCCATAGATTTAGTAAAAATACAACTTCCTTCCACTGAACATGGGTCAATTGGTGTAGGAGATGTAGTGTCTTCTATCAACACATTCGGTGTCGTCTCCACTGTTGTGGATGTAGTAGACGTGTATACGTTAGTAGTATAAAATAGACTTGAAGTCGATGAAAACAATTTTCTCCGTCCATTATTTTGTAATGTATCGTTTTGAATCGCAAACAAGACAGCATTTGATATGCTAAATCTGGTAAATGTAGTTCTCTGATCATCCAAATATTCCTGTGTCTGTGTAATGTATCCTGTACTGGTTACCGAAGATTCATCTTCTGTGTTGCTTTTTAAACATAAAGTACAATTTAGAAACAGTTGTATCAATACATAATAAAAAGTTTCCATTTTTACCCACATGTGTTCTCTTTAATATCGTAGGAAGCAACTAGTTTTATAACCGTATGTACCATGGTATTGGTAAATGTTTCTGTAAAGTGATTGGACAAACTCAGCTTTCTCAGAAATAATCACCCTATGTCATTTGTTACTTACATATTGGTTTGTTTTCTAGTAAAGTCTAATATTAAGCTATTGGAAATATATAATACTTAAATAATCGTTAGAGGAAACCAAATTGGCAATCAAAACTTGGTGTTATCACGATCCAGATAAAAACACTACATAAATCAAGATGTGCCATTTTGATACAATATTCATTTAATTCTTTTGTCTTTTCTTTGCCATTTTGCTTTATGTCATATATCCGCGTGTTTACAGATAATATCCTTCTACCACCAGTGGATTACGTGTTTCTACTCTCGCGATATACATAGGAACACTGGTAACATGCGGTCAGATTTATAGCTAAACATACGAACACTGGTAACTTGCGGTCAGATTTATAGCTAAACATAGGAACACTGGTAACAGGCGGTCAGTTTTATAGCTAGACATAGGAACACTGGTAACAGGCGGTCAGCTTTATAGCTAGACATAGGAACACTGGTAACATGCGGTCAGATTTATAGCTAGACATAGGAACACTGGTAACATGCGGTCAGATTTATAGCTAAACATATGAACAAAGGTAACAGGCGGTCAGTTTTATAGCTAGACATAGGAACACTGGTAACAGGCGGTCAGTTTTATAGCTAGACATAGGAACACTGGTAACAGGCGGTCAGTTTTATAGCTAAACATACGAACACTGGTAACAGGCGGTCAGTTTTATAGCTAGACATAGGAACACTGGTAACATGCGGTCAGATTTATAGCTAAACATAGGAACACTGGTAACAGGCGGTCAGTTTTATGGCTAGACATCTGCAACACTGGTAACATGTGGTCAGTTTTATAGCTAAACATTGGAAAATTGGTAGCAGGCGGTCAGTTTCATAGCTAGACATAGGAAGACTGGTAGCAGGCGGTCAGTTTTATAGCTAAACATAGGAACACTGGTAACAGCTGGTCAGTTTTATAGATAAAGATAGAAACACTGGTAACAGGCGGTAACTTTTACAGCTAAACATAGGAACACCGGTAACAGGCGGTCAGTTTTATAGCTAAATATAAGAACACTGGTAACAGCCGTCCACGTTTAATGCTAAACATAGGAACACTGGTAACGGGCGGATTGTTTTACAGCTAAGCATACGGACACTGGTAACAGGCGGTCAGTTCTATAGCTGAACATAGAAACACTGGAAACAGGCGGTCAGTTTTATAGCTAAACATAGGAACACTGGTAACAGGTGGTCAGTTTTATAGTTAAACATAGGAACATGGTTGCAGGCGGTCAGTTTTATAGCTAATCATAGGAACACTGGTAACAGGCGGTCAGTATTATATCAAAACATAGGAACACTGGTAAAATGCGGTCAGTTTTATACCTAAACATAGGAACACTGGTAATAGGCGGTCAGATTTATAGCTAAACATAGGAACACTGGTAACAGGCGGCCCCTTTTATTGCTAAACATAGGAACACTGGTAACGGGTGGATTGTTTTACAGCTAAGCATACGGACACTGGTAACAGGCGGTCAGTTCTATAGCTGAACATAGGAACACTGGAAACAGGCGGTCAGTTTTATAGCTAAACATAGGAACACTGGTAACAGGTGGTCAGTTTTATAGCTAAACATAGGAACACTGGTAGCAGGCGGTCAGTTTTATAGCTAAACATAGGAACACTAGTAACAGGCGTTCAGTATTATAGCAAAACATAGGAACACTGGTAACATGCGGTCAGTTTTATACCTAAACATAGGAACACTGGTAATAGGCGGTCAGATTTATAGATAAATATAGGCACACTGGTAACAGGCGGTCAGTTTTATAGCTAAACATAGGAACAATGGTAACAGGCGGTCAGATTTATAGCTGAACATACGAACACTGGAAACAGGCGGTCAGTTTTATAGCTAGACATAGGAACACTGGTAACAGGCGGTCAGTTTTATAGCTAGACATAGGAACACTGATAACAGGCTGTCAGTTTTATGGCTAGACATCTGCAACACTGGTAACAGGTTGTCAGTTTTATAGCTAAACATTGGAAAATTGGTAGCAGGCGGTCAGTTTCATAGCTAGACATAGGAACACTGGTAGCAGGCGGTCAGTTTTATAGCTAAACATAGGAACACTGGTAACAGGCGGTCAGTTTTATAGTTAAACATAGGAACACTGGTAACAGGCCGTCAGTATTATAGCAAAACATAGGAACACTGGTAACATGCGGTCAGTTTTATACCTAAACATAGGAACACTGGTAATAGGCGGTCAGATTTATAGCTAAACATACCAACACTGGTAACAGCCGGTCAGTTTTATAGATAAAGATAGAAACACTGGTAACAGGCGGCCACTTTTATAACTAAACATAGGAACACTGGTAACAGGCGGTAAGTTTTATAGCAAAACATAGGAACACTGGTAACAGGCGGCTACTTTTATTGCTAAACATAGGAACACTGGTAACGGGCGGATTGTTTTACAGCTAAGCATACGGACACTGGTAACAGGCGGTCAGTTCTATAGCTGAACATAGGAACACTGGAAACAGACGGTCAGTTTTATAGCTAAACATAGGAACACTGGTAGCAGGCGGTCAGTTTTATAGCCAAACATAGGAACACTGGTAACAGGCGTTCAGTATTATAGCAAAACATAGGAACACTGGTAACATGCGGTCAGTTTTATACCTAAACATAGGAACACTGGTTATAGGCGGTCAGATTTATAGATAAATATAGGCACACTGGTAACAGGCGGTCAGTTTTATAGCTAAACATAGGAACAATGGTAACAGGCGGTCAGATTTATAGCTGAACATACGAACACTGGAAAGAGGCGTCAGTTTTATAGCTAAACATAGGAACACTGGTAACAGGTGGTCAGTTTTATAGCTAGACATAGGAACACTGGTAACAGGCGGTCAGTTTTATAGCTAATCATAGAAACACTGGTAACAGGCGGTCAGTTTGATAGCTGAACAGAGAAACAGTGGTAACAGGCGGTCAGTTTTATAGCTAAAAATAGAAACACTGGTAACAGGCGGTCAGTTTGATAGCTGAACATAGGAACACTGGTAACGGGCGATCGGTTTTATAGCTAAATATATGAACAATTGTAACACGCGGTCAGTTTTAAAGCTAAACATAGGAACACCGGTAATACGCGGTCAGTCTTATAGCTAAACATATGAATACTGGTAACAGGCGGTCAGTTTTATTGCTAAGCATAGGAACACTGGTAACATGTGGTCAGTTTTATATTTAAACATAAAAACACTGTTAACAGGCGGTCAGTTTTATAGCTAAACATAGGAACACTGGTAGCAGGCGGTCAGTTTGTTAGCTAAGCATAGGTACACTGGTAACAGGTGGTCAGTTTTACAGCTAAACATAGGAAAAGTTGTAACAGGTGGTCAGTTTTATAGCTAAACATAGGAACACTGGTAACAGGCGGTCAGTTTTATAGCTAGACATAGGAACAGTTGTAACAGGTGGTCAGTTTTATAGCTAAACATAGTAACACTGGTAGCAGGCGGTCAGTAGTACAGCTAAACATAGGGACACTGGTAGCAGGCGGTCAGTAGTACAGCTAAACATAGGGACACTGGTAACAGGCGGTCAGTTTTATAGCTAAATATAGGAACACTGGTAACAGGTGGTCAGCTTGATAGCTAAACATAGGAATACTGGTAAGAGCTGGTCAGTTTTACAGCTAAACATAGGAACACTGGTTACAGGCGGTCAGTAGTAGTACAGCTAAACATAGGGACACTGGTAACAGGCGGTCAGTTTTATAGCTAAACATAGGAACACTGGTAACAGACGGTCAGTTTTATAGCTAAACATAGGAACACTGGTAGCAACCGGTCAGTTTTATAGCTAAGCATATGAACACTGGTAACAGGCGGTCAGTTTTATAGCTAAACATAGGAACACTGGTAACAGACGGCCAGTTTTATAGCTAAACATAGGAACACTGGTAACAGCCTGTCAGTGTTATAGCTAAACATAGGGACACTGGTAACAGGCGGTCAGTTTTATAGCTAAACATAGGAACACGGGTAAAAGCCGGTCAGTTTGATAGCTAAATATAGGAACACTGGTAACAGGCGGTCAGTAGTACTACTAAACATAGGGACATTGGTAACAGGCGGGCAGTTTTATTGGGACAGTAGGCTGGTGTACACATAAAATACCAACACCAAAGCAATGTTTTATATTTAGGCAGTCAATAATAGACACTAAAATATATGTCTAAAGTTTATATACTCCTAAATCGTCCGACGGCAACGATTCAAGATCAACACAATGTTTTATATTAAGACATTTCATAGTAAACAGTAAAATATTTGTCTAATGTTAATACACTCCTAATTCGTCCGATGGCAAGGATTCAAGATCAACACAATGTCCCTTGCAGTATAATGTTATTTTTCTAAAATAATCATGAGCGAACTAATGCTATGTCTTTGTAATATTAAATAGTTTGTAATGATTAATATGTAACGGAGAAGACATCGTAAGTTTATTGTCATTGTCTGTATAATTGTTTTGACGACAAATAATTTCTTAAAGTAAAGTAAGAAAACGTCATATTTCTTAATAATGCGTTTTCCGGATATTTTTATTACTGAACCAGATCTTTCGTTCTGATTATAAATTATAAATATATTGGAGATATATATGATAAAACATTACAATTAGAACTCTAAGATGATATGTAGATAACAAATAAACAGTAAGAAAAAATAGTAGATATCAAAGTTAGTGTGCGCAACGCATTTCTTGAGTAACCATCATCGGATACTCTTAAAATCAAAAGATTGGAAAGTCAAATAGTCAAACGTGTAAATAAAGTCCATTTACAGGAACCTGAAAATGTGGTCTTTATGAGCAGTTGTCCTTTATATACAGGTTAAAATTATATGCACTATTCATTAATCGGGGGATTTTGAATGTCCTTTTTATACAGTGATTTGCTACATAAAGGTGTCCTTTAAGGCAGTTTTGACTGGAAAACAAAATAAAGAAATGTGTTTGAGAGCACTGACACCAACAACAAACACAAATTAAGGAAGTAATTTCAGTTAAATATTGGCAATAATGAAAATGTCAAACACAGGTGACTTTAGTCGATTTCGACCATCCTATTTATGTCTTTTTGATGTTATTGCTCCCAGACGCTTCTTTGTTTATTTTGCTTTACATGCTTTTGATCTTCATCGTATCTGATTAAGGTTATTACAGACACACGTCGCACGAAGTTTCATATCTACCTTTTTGTTTGTTTTTATTCGTTTTTTTTCATTATTATTATTATTATTATTATAATTATTATTACATGTATATATATATATTGAAGTATATATATATATATATATTATTTTATATTTAGAGTAATAATCTCACTTATCTCCAATCTATTAATATTTTATTATCAGAACGAAAAACGCTATATGGGGTTGATACTATGGGTGTACTCCAGCCTACAGCAAAAGTAAAAGTGGCAGCCTGCTACCAGTACATGGGTAGCATATTTGTTCACTTGGCAACCCTACATATACCTCGACGACACTTACAAAGGAGTAAATTATGGACAATCATATGTCTGTTTTATGTTCTTTTGGAATTTCAATCAACGATGAAGAACTGATCTACAATAACTCTACTGGATACCTAAATTACGCAAATGTCCTTTCAAGTAGCGCTATATTGCTGGGTCTGCCAACTGCTCCAAGAAACCTCTTTCCAAAATATGAATGTTTTCTATCGGCGGTGAAAACCGGACTTCAGAGTTACTGTGACACTAGCTATTAGAAGGGAGGGGGAGAGGATGGCGAGTGAATCAGATATGGATTCTGAGGAACTCTACAAATCTGTTAGATTATACACAATATAAGTCCCTCTCCCCATGCGATAACATTAAACAATTGACTTCTCTACCAGGAAATACAAAAATTGCATACTACAAGTTGTTTATATATTTGCAATAAGGAAATTATTAAGTACTAGGTGGCGCCTGTAGGACGTACAACACGAAATAGAAAATATTGCATGCTGCATTGTAATTATTATGATTTATTGGTGTGTAGGCAATTCTCTGTTTTAAATAATCCTTTAATGTGAATGAACTGTATGCACTCGTAACATTAATGAATACTGTCTAGTGCAGTTACTGTTTAACCCATGGGAGCCATCTTCTTCTTGTTTCTTTCTGTATTTGTAATGTCATGGTATGGTGTCCTGCACAATTTTGAACGATTATTTCACGATGTGTTCTGTTATTGTTGATAGCCCGGTATCTCGGAAATAAAACGCTATGCACCAAATAGTATGAGAACAATAAAGTTGTTCAGATATTATGTTTATTGAAAGAAGTAAAGAATACAATTAAACTACAGGCTAGGGGACGTATCACACTCATTTTATCGAATCAATTATGATTTTTCATTAAAGACACTATTGCGAATTGCGACAGTTCGGTGATTTCCTCCGGATACTTCTCCAATAAAATAGACCGGCACGAAATCGCCGAAATATTGTTGAAAGTGGCGTTAAACACCATCAACTTAATCTTTAAAAACAGTAGGACTGATATCAAGATTATCTAAAAAGGATCCAGTTCTACATCGTGGCGGCTGTCAAGGCCATTACTGAATGGTTGTATACATATACCATTGGTTTCTATCATAACTTAATGAACGTGGCTGGAAAGCGAAAGATCAGTCAAGAATGAGCAATCCAGAGATAGTGGCAGCATCGTCAACACACAGGACGCAGACAAGCAAAACAAAAAGCACAACAATAGACCACGGGCACCACCATAAAACCAGGGGTAACTCCAGGTGACCTTAATTTCCTCACATGACAAGGTGTACTCGATACAACTTTATGAGATAAAGCTCGTTGGTCACATGCGTTGGGTTAGTGGTTGTCTCTGGGTACTCTGTTATCTTCCAGCAGTAACGCTGAGCGCCACGATATTATAAAATGAACGTGTAAACAGTGATGGTTCACAATATGCTAATGTCAACAAAACGAACAATCATCTCTCACTCTATATCATTGAAAATAAAGGAAGGCCACGTCAAATGCCTTTGGGAATTCATATTCCAGCTTGAGACAGGCACAAACATAAGGCAGGGTTGAACTGGCTAATAGGTACCCAACCCTCTGAATTATTATAGAATATGGCTTCAAATACCCCAAACATACTTATATATAAAATATATTATTTATTTGTTTAGTTTTAAGCCATCCTGTCAGTTATTGGACTAATCATTACAAAACGATCCACATTTAAAATATAATCTAAGGTATACTACATATAATAAAGAGTCACATTTAGTGCGTTAGTTTTCACTAGCTAATGCAAACAAATCTATGGGAATACACAATTTATATAAATTCCAGCAGCTGAATTACTGCTTACATATTTTTAACAACATTTAATCCACGTAATTGTATTGTGCTTTATTACCTATATTGATACAGATGACAAAATTAACAAAACATGTCATTAAGGGGAATGTAACAATTAAATAAATGATAATTATTTAAAAAAAGTAAAATCCAAATTATAACGTTATTATACAAGTAGGTATTATTCGATATTTGCTTGATCTTCCTGATTTTTCTACACATTTTAGATATTGTATATTAGTTTGAATCAGCCGCTAATATAATGTAGCTTCAATGTAGACCCGTTTTATTACAGAGATTGTACCATTAAACAAACGTGGTATTCACGCTTCAATGTAGACCCGTTTTATTACAGAGATTGTGCCAGTAAAACAAACGTGGTATTCACGCTTCAATGTAGACCCGTTTTATTACAGAGATTGTACCATTAAACAAACGTGGTATTCACGCTTCAATGTAGACCCGTTTTATTACAGAGATTGTACCATTAAACAAACGTGGTATTTACGCTTCAATGTAGACCCGTTTTATTACAGAGATTGTACCAGTAAAACAAACGTGGTATTCACGCTTCAATGTAGACCCGTTTTATTACAGAGATAGGATTGTACCAGTAAAACAAACGTGGTATTTACGCTTCAACGTAGACCTGTTTTATTACATAGATTGTACCAGTAAAACAAACGTGGTATATTCAAGCTTCAATGTAGACCCGTTTTATTACAGAGATTGTACCAGTAAAACAAACGTGGTATTTACGCTTCAACGTAGACCTGTTTTATTACAGAGATTGTACCAGTAAAACAAACGTGGTATTTACGCTTCAATGTAGACCCGTTTTATTACAGAGATTGTACCAGTAAAACAAACGTGGTATTTACGCTTCAATGTAGACCTGTTTTATTACAGAGATTGTACCAGTAAAACAACCGTGGTATTCAAGCTTCAATGTAGACCCGTTTTTTTACAGAGATTGTACCAGTTAAACAAACGTGGTATTCACGTTTCAATGTAGACCCGTTTGATTACAGAGATTGTACCAGTAAAACAAACGTGGTGTTTACGCTTCAATGTAGACCCGTTTTATTACAGAGAGTGTACCAGTAAAACAAACGTGGTATTTACGCTTCAATGTAGACCCGTTTTATTACAGAGATTGTACCAGTTAAACAAACGTGGTATTCACGTTTCAATGTAGACCCGTTTGATTACAGAGATTGTACCAGTAAAACAACCGTGGTATCCAAGCCTCAATGTAGACCCGTTTTATTACAGAGATTGTAACAGTAAAATAACCGTGGTATTCACGCTTCAATGTAGACCCGTTTTATTACAGAGATTGTACCAGTAAAACAACCGTGGTATTCA
>MJUT01037428.1:70135-80737 GCA_002080005.1 Gigantidas platifrons
GCTTCAATGTAGACCCGTTTTATTACAGAGATTGTACCAGTAAAACAAACGTGGTATTCACGTTCTACAATTTAACTATTGTGTGAGATCTTCTTGATTTTTATATTTGCTGATTTTTAGTACACTTTTAATCTTGTTATGATATTGATGTACTTTTGGCTTAGAGCAGGTGTTATTATTTGTACGATATTACATTCATTTGACGACTTATGATTGGATAAAATCATTCCTAAAAATAAAGATAGAAAGGAGAGCCATATATGGAAATCTAGAGAATACAATTAATACGTTTTACCTTGCCAGTAGAAAATTCCATTAATCAAAATAACGATGCAGACGGAAAATTACAGGACGGTGGGCGGTGCTTAAAATTGTCTAGAGATCATTACATATTTAGCCTTAGAATTTCCAAAAAAGTCCGTCAAACATAGTTCGTGGGAAAACAACTTTGTTGCTGTTTCAATTTATAGATCAGCAACATCGTAAAAAAATGTTCTAAGCTCCGGTGACCAACTACGATTATTTGGACGGTCAGTAAATAGTTGATGGGTTCGCGCTAAAGCGCTCACCCTCCAGCAATTTACTGACCGTCCAAATAACGATAGATGGTCACTAGGGAGCTTAGATCTTATAATAGGTAGGTGTGAATTATGGAGATTTATCCGTGAAATAAATTCCGGTATCTCACATGTGAAATATCAGTTTTGTCCCGCCGAAACTACTTTACATAACTATAAGTGTGGTGGTTGCGTCCCCTGTTGTGTTACGACGAATACACATACGATTGTAAACTGAAAAAAATCCTCGAAATGTCATTGACGACTTTGGCATATAACCAACATGACGTCATTGACGTCATATGAAGACTTCCTATTTGAAACGTAAAGATTAGACGTTATTTGGCTTCAATTTTGATCAAATTTAACTAAAACAAGTTTTCAAGGTACGCATTTTAATTATTGTTGTGCATTGTTGTAAATATGACATGTAGGATTTCACATTTTCAAGATGGCAGACCCTTCTAGCTGAAACCCTTAGTATCACTGCTCGTAGATTCACACGCGTGGAATGAAATATACAAGTAACAAAAATAATACATCAGAAATGTTGAAAGTCTATATAATAAACAGTATAACTAAATAAGGCATTTTGAATATCAAAATAAGACCACTCGTGATCGAATACGCATTAATGATTAAACCCGTGGACGGAACAAGTTTCGCTCACTCGTTTGATCATTATGCGTACTTCGGTTCCATGTGGTCTTATTTTGATATTCAAAATCTACGATTAGCTATACTATATTAAATAATATCAGGATCATGTCACTTTGTGCTGGTTTCATGGTAAACCAATTTATTATCAAGTTTGTACCAGTAAAACGACTTTGGTGTGCAAGCTCTACAAATCCTTGTCTCTATATCACATTTATCAGTTAATAATAATACAAATGTTTACTTTGCACCCACACATTTGTTATTGAATATTACATCAAAAATGCTTTATCAATATTCCAGATTATTCAATGGTGTGTGTCTGTGTAATCAACAGGAGGAATGTTTGGCCAGCTTGGGTTTTCAATCGTAAACTCGAACAAATTCATCATATCTATCTCCATTTGTTCCGGTACAACATCTTCACTTCTCTCATTTATAATGTTTCTCTGTGAATAAATGGAACACATCTTCAGTAATAACGTCCACGAATAACATTCAAAGCAAAGCGTATGGGTGTCATTAGGTCATTAGGTCATTAGTTGAGCATTAACTTTTTGCCCATCCAGATCACCTGTGGTTGTCCATGCTATTTAGTGGGGTACGTGTTGATCAATCTTTAGTGCTCCGTGTTGTGTTTTGTAGATCATTGTTCTGTTGACTACTGCATTGTCTATCCTATAAGTTATGGTCTCTGATTACCATTTTGGTATTTTCAAACTTTTCTGAGTTCGGTTCCAGCTACGGTCGGATCAAACAACTATTAAATTTGTAAATGTTATTTACTGGCTGCTTGTCCCGGAATTATGGTAATATGTTCGACTGTAGTGTCATGTACATCCTTAGATTGTTGTGTTAGTGACGTAGTACATCCAATTAAGCGTGTTGATTCCCGCCATTCAGTAATAGAAGAACATTATCTCATCGCAATGGAACTTGTTCTCGTCATACAAGTGTTGACTTGCTTTATCAACAATCACTCATTTGCAATGAAATCAAATAAATACAAAATGTACACATATAAAGTCTCGTTGAATTATGCTTACCTGTGCCACCACACCTGTGTTTAAATGATTTCTTATCAACGTAATACCTAGGTACACTACTGGAAATACACTGGCTATAATTCCAAGAATCCCTGCACATATGGTGTAAGCAATACCTTATTAAAAATATATCACTTTTATCTGCTAGAAACATCAGTTTGGTTATTTGTTTAAATTGTTCTGGTGTGTTATTGCAACAGAAAATGTCTTAACAAGAGTGATATATAATAATTTAACAGAGGTTAAGGGTCAAATGACACACGATCACATTCCACCTTTAATTAAGGAATATTTGAAATTGTTGAACAGGTTATACGATATAACCTTGTTTGGGTCAGTTTACGCTTAATACTGACCCAAACAAGGTTATATCATATAACCTGTTCAACAATTTCAAATATTCCTTATAATTTAATTTTTACAACAAAATTTAATGATTCCTCGGTTTTATTTGCGATTATTTCAAGTGACTATTTGAATTTGTCGTTAGCGGATGAGGACGTTGGTGACGTCACAATACAAACCCAGGTTATCGACTATAACCAATGTTGCTCTAGGCGGATCAGCCAATCAGATTGCAGTATTCACATCAAATTAAATTATTATGCAATAACTAAAGTGATACTTTCAAATGATACTGGTTTAGAAAGATGGCTTGCGATATTGTACGTTATGACATTTACATTGACATTAGGTCATGTATATTTCTGTAAAGGGTATAGATTTGTCCTGATTTTAGGGTTTTACGAATGAATTTTAAAACTGTTGAGACCATGTGGTATGTTTTTGTTTTTCTTTTAAACATTGGGTCTGATAAACTACTGTAAAGCTAATGTATATCTCCTCTAACCCTATTTTGTCTGGACACATTAAACACATACAGAAGATGATTGAGAATGGTAGTTTGTCGATCTGTATACATATTGACGATTATCACTTGTGCCATAGTTATTAGATGACAAAAAGCCGTTATAAATGTGACTTGCTTAAGAAAGTTGACCTTTACTAATTGTCTTTAAGCATTTCTAGAATATAAAGAGTGGTCTGTCGGGATATATACATGGTTCACTGTTATTGTCACCTTTGAGCTATATACATATTGACGTGTTTGATTGTTCTTTCACACAGTCAGATATTGACTCTTATAATAGACAGAAACTGCTCGCCCTTCGTCAGTACATGAATTCACATCCTGTTACTGATGAGGTCCGTGTTGCTCATATTTGACGTCTTCTGAATTGTGTTTTGTTTGTCGTCGCTCTGTGTCTTGCGTTGTCAGCGTTACCGGTGTCTCTGGATTTTCAATTCTCGATTGTTCCGTCACTCACATTTATTCATAGGGCATATCATGTGGATATGATGCCGTTGTGTTTTCTTCTCTTGAATGTTTCGTGCTTAAACTCGATATTACATACATGATCGTGGAAGTTAAATATAGAATTGTTCATGCTCTAAATTAATACAACTATAAGTAATACTACCAGAGTCAGAGATACTTTTCTGTCAGTTATTTAACTGATTCCAGTTGGTTTACTATGAAAACAAACAACGTTACATTACACTGTCAGAAGAGTTTAAAGACATCAGAGGGTTAATCAGAATCCGTATATTGAAGAACAGCTACACAAAAGGATAAACAACGAACAGGTTACAAATGTGACTTTTGAAAAGGGGTATAGACATTACCAGCCATTATATTTTCTTCAATTATTTCATTTTTTAACCAGATTCATGTCTGTACTTAAAACTGTATTGAGTTATGAGATATATTCCCGCACATGATGTTTTGGATTTTCATCATTATGTGATAACGTTTGTCTATGACTTTCATCAGTTTCATTGTTTTCCTCTCCTAATTTATTCACCCATGAACATGACATTATGGTTAAATAAACATGCCCCTAACACTATAAAGTATACCTTCGTTAGTAGCAGTTTTTATCTCCCGGTGGTTTCGCTTTACTTTTGGAATCATTCTGCTTGCAGTTATAGTTGTCACCTGGTGCTGAAGAACTGGTAAGGTCATATCATGAGTTGTCGTTTGAAGTTGTGACGGAGAAGTAGTAATATCTATAATAAACATAAATTAGTTGATGTTTACATTACATTATTGTAATTGTTCAGCCAGTTACATATAATATTGAAAAACTGAAGCGGTGGTTTAATGGTTTGAGTGCTCGCCTCGAGTGCGGTAGATCTGTGTTCTAGCTCCGGTCAGGTCAAACCAAAGACTGTATTTGCTGCTTGTCCGCTTGGTACGCAGCACTGTGTTCTAGCTCCTGTCAGGTCAAACCAAAGACTGTATTTGCTGCTTGTCCGCTTGGTACGCAGCACTGTGTTCTAGCTCCTGTCAGGTCAAACCAAAGACTGTATTTGTTGCTTGTCCGCTTGGTACGCAGCACTGTGTTCTAGCTCCTGTCAGGTCAAACTAAAGACTGTATTTGCTGCTTGTCCGCTTGGTACGCAGTACTGTGTTCTAGCTCTGGTCAGGTCAAACCAAAGACTGTATTTGCTGCTTGTCCGCTTGGTACGCAGCACTGTGTTCTAGCTCTGGTCAGGTCAAACCAAAGACTGTATATGCTGCTTGTCCGCTTGGTACGCAGTACTGTGTTCTAGCTCCTGTCAGGTCAAACTAAAGACTGTATATGCTGCTTGTTCGCTTGGTACGCAGTACTGTGTTCTAGCTCTGGTCAGGTCAAACCAAAGACTGTATATGCTGCTTGTCCGCTTGGTACGCAGCACTGTGTTCTAGCTCCGGTCAGGTCAAACCAAAGACTGTATATGCTGCTTGTCCGCTTGGTACGCATCACTGTGTTCTAGCTCCGGTCAGGTCAAACCAAAGACTGTATTTGCTGCTTGTCCGCTTGGTACGCAGCACTAAGGAGTAAGAGAAAAGACTGGGAATGTATTTCATAGCCTTGTCAACTAGGTGATGTATTTCATAGCCTTGTCAACTAGGTGATGTATTTCATAGCCTTGTCAACTAGGTGATGTATTTCATAGCCTTGTCAACTAGGTGATGTATTCCATAGCCTTGTCAACTAGGTGATGTATTTCATAGCCTTGTCAACTAGGTGATGTATTTCATAGCCTTGTCAACTAGGTGATGTATTTCATAGCCTTGTCAACTAGGTGATGTATTCCATAGCCTTGTCAACTAGGTGATGTATTTCATAGCCTTGTCAACTAGGTGATGTATTTCATAGCCTTGTCAACTAGGTGATGTATTTCATAGCCTTGTCAACTAGGTGATGTATTTCATAGCCTTGTCAACTAGGTGATATATTTCATAGCCTTGTCAACTAGGTGATGCATTTCATAGCCTTGTCAACTAGGTGATGCATTTCATAGCCTTGTCAACTAGGTGATGTATTTCATAGCCTTGTCAACTAGGTGATGTATTTCATAGCCTGGTCAACTAGGTGATGTATTTCATAGCCTTGTCAACTAGGTGATGTATTTCATAGCCTTGTCAACTAGGTGATGTATTTCACAGCCTTGTCAACTAGGTGATGTATTCCATAGCCTTGTCAACTAGGTGATGTATTTCATAGCCTTGTCAACTAGGTGATGTATTTCATAGCCTTGTCAACTAGGTGATGTGTTTCATAGCCTTGTCAACTAGGTGATGTATTTCATAGCCTTGTCAACTAGGTGATGTATTTCATAGCCTTGTCAACTAGGTGATGTATTTCATAGCCTTGCCAACTAGGTGATGTATTTCATAGCCTTGTCAACTAGGTGATGTATTTCATAGCCTTGTCAACTAGGTGATGTATTTCATAGCCTTGTCAACTAGGTGATTTATTTCATAGCCTTGTCAACTAGGTGATGTATTTCATAGCCTTGTCAACTACGTGATGTATTTCATAGCCTTGTCAACTAGGTGATGTATTTCATAGTCTTGTCAACTAGGTGATGTATTTCGTGTAATTGGTTATGAATTTACTGGTCCCAACTGCATTGCCAGACTTTTAAAATATCTTTCATAATAAAGGGATTAACATAAGTGTCTCGTGTATGGAGAATGCAATAATAAAAACGAGAGACAAATGAGGGCATAGTGTAGAGAGAATGTCACGATCCTTCAATGGTGGGAGGGGCAAATGAGTTCCTCGTGTATGGAAAATTTCACACTCCTTCAATAGGATGTAAACAAATAAGTCATATATGTTAAATGACACACTCCTTCGATAGGACGTAAGCGAATAAATCATATATGGTGAATGTCACACTCCTTCAATAGGACGTAAACGAATAGGGCATATATGGTGAATGTCACACTCCTTAAATAGGACGTAAGCGAATAGGTCATATATGGTGAATATCACACTCCTTCAATAGAACATAAACGAATAGGTTATATATGGTGAATGCCACACTCCTTCAATAGGATGTAAACGAATGGGTCATATATGGTGAATGTCACACTCCTTCAATAGGACGTAAACGAAGAGGTCATATATGGTGAATGACACACTCCTTCTATAGGACGTGAACGAAGAGGTCATATATTGTGAATGCCACACTCCTTCAATAGGACGTAAACGAATAGGTCATATATGGTGAATGTCACACTGCCTCAATAGGACGTTAACGAAGAGGTCACATATGGTGAATGCCACACTCCTTCAATAGGATGTAAACGAATAGGTCATATATGGTGAATGTCACACTCCTTCAATAGGATGTAAACGAAGAGGTCATATATGGTGAATGACACACTCCTTCTATAGGACGTGAACGAAGAGGTCATATATGGTGAATGTCACACTCCTTCAATAGGATGTAAACGAAGAGGTCATATATGGTGAATGTCACACTCCTTCAATAGGATGTAAACGAATAGGTCATATATGGTGAATGACACACTCCTTCAATAGGATGTAAACGAAGAGGTCATATATGGTGAATGTCACACTCCTTCAATAGGACGTAAACGAAGAGGTCATATATGGTGAATGTCACACTCCTTCAATAGGACGTAAGCGAAGAGGTCATATATGGTGAATGGCACACTGCTTCAATGGGTACACAAGCGATTGAAATCATTTATTGTCTCGTATATTAACGTTCATATCCGGTCATTAATGTCAATTTATGTAAAGCTCAATGGAATAGATGCGTTCAACAAATTATTGAATGAAAAGACGTCACCCATATAGCAGAAATGGAAATTAAGTATCATGTTTCATAGAAGCCCCTGTATGAAGTGTGCCTCGTACGAATAAAGGAATAGGTCAGCTAGTAGATGAGTGCAATTGGTACCCTTAGGCATGTCGACTCTCTGTTTGGAATATAAATTTACTAAACATAAAAAAATTGTTGCCAATGAAAAACTAGGGGTATTGATGATATATAATATAGGAATGAAAGGCTTCGTGCACTAGCATAGTAAAATATGAATGTATCCATTGTAGTGAACTAAATGTACAGGATGAAATGATTGCTTAACGACGGATGCCACATTTATAGCAGGAAATGTTAATCTTCTGGAGCACCCGAATTCACCCACGGTTTTAAGTGGTGTACGTGGTGCTCGATCTTTAGCTTTTAATGTAATGTTTTGTAGATCACTGTTTATCCTTTTTGTTTTTTTTTATTTCAACCTTTGCATTGTCTGTCCTTCTTCAATGAACTCCTTTGGTATATTCAAACTTCTTTTAAGACACGTGATAAAACATGCCTAGGCAAATATCAGGTTGATCGAGGGTATACTCAACATCTTTGTCCATTAATAGTACTGTCTCTGGTATTGATTCCCGCCATTCAGTAATAGATGGGCATACGACTGACAAATCTAAATATCTTAATTTGAAAAGTACAAAAATAATAATTTAGAAGTCAACTAGAAAAGACTGCAAATATTAACCAATCTATTAAAAACTATGTTTCCTGTTAATGGTGCATTTATAAAGTTCCTGACCACCGCTATTGCATTGTTTGTGGCAGTTTGATTTACATTAGTATAGGGTATTGTCCATCACGTATAACTTTGCAGACCCATGACAAAGTATCATCCATGCAATTTTATATAACTGAACAAATGAAGATAGTCCAAGAGTGTTATTCAGTATCCAGAAGACTAGACCGTACATTTTGCTACACGACTTTACTATACGAGTAACACGGTGAGTGCCTTATAACAAGAAGGAACTACCGCTAATAATTCGCGGGCTTCCGGATTCACCCTTCTGTTGGTTAGGAGGTCCTTGTAATGTGGTTCATCAGTTTAGTTGTCAGTGTTGTATTTTGTATTTGGTCTGTGTCTTGTCCCCAACATTGCCTGTGTCCATTTGTCCATTTTCCATTTTTGATTTCCCGGTTAGTCTAATATCATGCAGTACATACTCCACGATTTGTATTTGATCTTGGTGTTTGAAACAATGATTTTGAAAAAAAAAGAGAAGGACACCTCTCTTAAGAGATTCGCATGGACGGGATTTTTTAGTTTTATGTGTATGTTTTGTAGATCGTTGTTTGTCCTTTCGTATTGTTTCGCTTGGCCATTGTAGTGTCTGTTCTACTTCGTTTTACGAATACACCATTGATATCTTCAAACTTTTCAGATACAGAAACAGCACAAAACTAGCATCCAGATCACCCAGATACAATAACAACAACAGTCCCAAACATCACATGAATCCGTGGCCTTCATCTAAAAAATGTCATACATATATACGCCTACACATATCCCGACCGATGAATAAAAGGTATAATAATCACTTAAACAACATTAAACATGTATCGGACCTTACAATATCTAATCGTTTGGGAGGCTACAACAGGTATATCTTACTGGCTACTCACAATTAGCCTTACTTACATGGTTATTACGTTCACTTTGAAGAAAAGGTCCACCGTTAAATGTGTAAAGGCATTTCCAGCTAAATCCCTTAAAACATAACGTGTTACAGTTACTAGACAAAAATATAAATATTAAATTATCTTTGTTCCCTAGAGCATTGATGGAATAACCTTTTACTAATTCATGCTAATATCAGTATAGATAGTATACTTTTTCCAAACCTCATACTTAACGTCATAATACATGCGTTTCATTTTTAGCTCGGGATGTCCGACTGACTTTGATTGAACTATTGTCTTACCGGTTTCTCTGGACATACTGTAAACCAACTTTTGTTCGCGTGCTATAAACCTTCGTGACTTTCGCGGTAGAGTACAAAATCGCGAAAGTTTATATCCGCGAACAAGTCGGTCTAAGGTGTGTAAGAAACAAGAACATGTATATCCTAGTAAACACCATATAGCGTAATGTATTTTCTGTCATAGATCGATATCTGTTAGACAACACAAATTCATGTATACGTAGTTAAATTTGGGGGTCATATACATGCATAGTGTAGTATAAAGTGCCATGAGCATAATGTTGATAGGTATTTAAAAGCGTTTGATTGTAATAATCAGCTGGGATTCTAATTTCAATAATTGCTGTCACCTATAAGTATGTTGAAAATTAAAACTATTAATCAACGGGGATAATCCGATAATCATTGGAAACACATTATGACATCTTGTTCTATAATATAAACTTTTTTTCGTTTTTTTTTAAGAAAATATCATAGGTGACAAATTTTGATACTTGGTTGGTATATATTTACTTGTCGATTCTCTACAAATGTTTTGGCGATCGGAAATTGATATAAAACAATCCGAAAATACCAATCCATTTGAAAAAAAAATGCTTGGATTATTAGACGAATCAAAGAAGCCACCACCACATATACATTCAGTAAGGCATTATAGAAAAATGTATATGGTTCTTCTTAGGAGGAGGATGGGAGGGATGGAGGAGGCTGCATTGAGATACTGTTTGTCTTAGGAAGAGAAGGAACAAGGGGCTCCTTTGAGATATTGGTCGTCGTGGGAGAAGGAGTGGAGGAGGCTGTATTGATTTATATAAGGAGCAGGGGATAATACTACTTTGAATATTGGTTGTCTTGGAGAAGTGGGAGGTGCAAAGGAGTCTGATGTGCGACACTGATCGTCTTGAGAGGAGGGGAACATGATGCCCTGGAAGACGGGCAACCAAACACCTCGGATTTGTGCGAAGATATAACATCTTAAATTTACATATCATTTGATATACGACAAGTCATTTGAATTTTGTTTTGCACAGGATGACCCCGCCCCACCCCATTGATACAACCGATATTGTCTTTGTCAAATTCACAACAAGCGTTCAATCAATGTGTTGGTATCGTGGTGCTCAATCTTTAATTTGCTGTGTATTAATAAAATTGATTGATTGATTGATTGATTGATTGATTGATTGATTGATTGATTGATCGATCGATTGATTGATTGATTGATTGATTGAT
>MJUT01037428.1:80747-93912 GCA_002080005.1 Gigantidas platifrons
TGTCCGACTGACTTTGATTGAACTATTGTCTTACCGGTTTCTCTGGACATACTGTAAACCAACTTTTGTTCGCGTGCTATAAACCTTCGTGACTTTCGCGGTAGAGTACAAAATCGCGAAAGTTTATATCCGCGAACAAGTCGGTCTAAGGTGTGTAAGAAACAAGAACATGTATATCCTAGTAAACACCATATAGCGTAATGTATTTTCTGTCATAGATCGATATCTGTTAGACAACACAAATTCATGTATACGTAGTTAAATTTGGGGGTCATATACATGCATAGTGTAGTATAAAGTGCCATGAGCATAATGTTGATAGGTATTTAAAAGCGTTTGATTGTAATAATCAGCTGGGATTCTAATTTCAATAATTGCTGTCACCTATAAGTATGTTGAAAATTAAAACTATTAATCAACGGGGATAATCCGATAATCATTGGAAACACATTATGACATCTTGTTCTATAATATAAACTTTTTTTCGTTTTTTTTTAAGAAAATATCATAGGTGACAAATTTTGATACTTGGTTGGTATATATTTACTTGTCGATTCTCTACAAATGTTTTGGCGATCGGAAATTGATATAAAACAATCCGAAAATACCAATCCATTTGAAAAAAAAATGCTTGGATTATTAGACGAATCAAAGAAGCCACCACCACATATACATTCAGTAAGGCATTATAGAAAAATGTATATGGTTCTTCTTAGGAGGAGGATGGGAGGGATGGAGGAGGCTGCATTGAGATACTGTTTGTCTTAGGAAGAGAAGGAACAAGGGGCTCCTTTGAGATATTGGTCGTCGTGGGAGAAGGAGTGGAGGAGGCTGTATTGATTTATATAAGGAGCAGGGGATAATACTACTTTGAATATTGGTTGTCTTGGAGAAGTGGGAGGTGCAAAGGAGTCTGATGTGCGACACTGATCGTCTTGAGAGGAGGGGAACATGATGCCCTGGAAGACGGGCAACCAAACACCTCGGATTTGTGCGAAGATATAACATCTTAAATTTACATATCATTTGATATACGACAAGTCATTTGAATTTTGTTTTGCACAGGATGACCCCGCCCCACCCCATTGATACAACCGATATTGTCTTTGTCAAATTCACAACAAGCGTTCAATCAATGTGTTGGTATCGTGGTGCTCAATCTTTAATTTGCTGTGTATTAATAAATTGATTGATTGATTGATTGATTGATTGATTGATTGATTGATTGATTGATTGATTGATTGATTGATTTATTGGTGCTTAACGTCCAGCGAGCAATCATTCAGCTATATTCAGGACGAGAGCATTTAAAAATTTAAACGATACGGGACTCGAAGAAACCAGGAAAGGTGATGGGTAGGGACGGATAATTTAGCCAGTGCAACAGGTCTCCTATGGACCACACATGATGAGCATAATGCTCATAATGAGTTGTTACACTCTTTTCATTAACTTGCGAAGAGGGTGGCAATCTCTCAACACGGGACCTCGGTTTTATTTACGTCTCATCCGAAAGACAGGTTGTGGATCATTATTTATCTTTTCATTTCTTTTTTTTTCTTTACGGACATTGTAAAGTATGTCCTTCGATTTACGTCTAACCTGCTAGTCCCTTTTATATCTTCCAACTCTTCTTCTGATTGATTTTTTGATTTTTGGTGTTTAACGCCAGTTTCAACAATATTTCAGCTATGTCATGGCGACCAGTTTTGGTAGTGGAGGAAGCCGGAGTCCTCGGAGAGAACCACCGACCATGGTCAAGCTTTATCACTTGCGGCTGCTAGTCGAGTGCACCATTTTTTGTAATTTACAAAGCCGGCGCGAACCAACGCCGTATTGGTGATAGGCTTGTATGAGTTGTTAGATCCAGCGACCTAACTCATTGAGCCACTCGGGCCCCTCTGAAGGATTGTGAAATCGTGAAAAGTCGACCGTGCGTTGCACAATGTATTTTGTATTGTTACGTTATTTATTGTCATTTGTGTAAACAATATATGGATTCGCTGAGAAACAGACCAGTAATGCTCATCAGACTCTAATCGGTAGTGTAATCGTTAGCATGCTCGCCTTGAGTGCGGTAGATCGTGGGTTCGAGTCCCGATCGAGTCAAACCAAAGATTATCAATTGGTATTTGTTGCTTACAATGCAAAGCACACAGAATTAAGGAGAAAGAGCAAAGACTGGTTGGCGCGGAATCAGGATATAGTGTCCGAGTGGAGCGACATGTATATCCGCGAACTTGCTTCCGTTAGCTAACACTATAAACAAAAATAAGCGTGTTGGTCTAGAAAAAAACGGACATCATCATCATCATCTCATTGCAAATTAACTTGGTCTCGCCATGATATTGCTATAAAATTGCTGAGTTGGCGGTAAACAACAAACGCTCACTCACTAAAGCTGTTACGTAATATTTGTATATTTCCCGACAATGTACGTATATTATGTTTATTCTGCAATGTCTTATAGTAAAAAAAAAACAACTTCCAAATTGTCTAAAAAGAGCAGAAACAGACATCGTTCGAAGAGTTTTAGACGTCCGCGCTTATATTGTAAGTTTCTCGGCGTCGCTCGACATGAATCAGGTACCAGAAAAACTTTATCTTGGTCAAAATCTTATGCACAATGTGATGANTGATTGATTGATTGATTGATTGATTGATTGATTGGTGCTTAACGTCCAGCGAGCAATTTTTCAGCTATATTCAGGACGATAACATTTAATAATTCAAACGACACGGGACTCGAAACAAGGAAAGGTGATGGGTAGGGACGGATAATTTAGCCAGTGCAACCGATCTCCTATGGACCACTCATCATGAGCATAATGCTCATAATGAGCTGTTACACTGTTTTCTTTAACGTGCGAAGAGGGTGACAATCTCTCAACACGGGACTTCGGTTTTATTTACATCTCATCCGAAGGACAGGTTGTGGATCATTATTTATCTTTTCATTTCTTTTTTTTTTCTTTACGGACATTGTTAAGTATGCCCTTCGATGTACGTCTAACCTGCTAGTCCTTTTAATATCTTCCAAATTTTCTTCTGATTGATTTTTTTATTTTTGGTGGTTAACGACAGTTTCAATAATATTTCAGCTATGTCATGGCGACCAGTTTTAGTGGTGGAGGAAGCCGGAGTCCCCGGACAGAACCACCGACCATGGACAAGCAACTTTATCACTTGCAGCTGCGAGTCGAGTGTACCCTTTATTGTAATTTACAATGTCGGGCGCGAACCAACGCCGTATTGGTGATAGGCTTGTATGAGTTGTTAGATACAGCGACCTAACTCATTGAGCCACCCGGGCTCCAAAAAACTTTTCTTCTATTGCAGACGAAAATCTTATTATATTATAGTACTCACAATGTGTGCAATTTGTCAATGTTGTCAAAAACACCTCTTGGCAAACTTGTCAGGAAATTATTTTTCAGGATCCTGTCAATAATATACAGAACATTGAAAGTATTTTTAATGTTTTATATCTTTAAATAACGAGACGCTTCATATATACAGGAGTTGTGACTGAAAATTGAACCTGACGAAAATGCAGTTAGGTGTATGGTAAATAGAACATTTCAGACATTTTGACGTTTTGACACTAAATGGAACGTTTCAGACAGTTGCATTGAATTAAAATATGAATATTTAAGATATGTTGAATAACAACGGAACTTTTCATTCATACATTTGTATAAAAGGTATCATATGGTATTGTAGGTGCATGGTACATATAACTGAATTTAATGTAGATGGATCATAAGTACAGCGTGCTGTTATATTGTAATATAATGGAGCACTTAGAATGGGCAGTTGTATTATTTCAAATATGCATTTGCATTGAAATAAAAATTAATCGCATCAGACATGCATTTGTGTTGAGGATATGCATCATTAGCAATATTTCAGCATCACCAGCGCATAGGGTGTACATTTCACAACTCAAATGTTATGCTAGAGCTTGTGCCCAGTACAGTGATTTTCTATGCAAAGCTCAGCTGCTGATGCAAAAGCTAAGAGCAGAAGGCTGCGTGTTGCTCCTAAATTGAAGTCATTGCTACAAATATTATATTATCGTTATCACAATCTAGTTGACCGTTAGGACATATCTATATTTCAAATGACAAAATCGTTTACTCTACACGTAGGTGGTTTCTTTCCTGTATCACTGTTAGGACATTTACTGGACTTGACTGTACAGATGAGTAACATGACGAGGATCTTATAAGAAGCATGAAGTGTTTACACTTCGCGAGCACCTTAGTTAACTCCTGGTGTGTGGGTGAGATCCGTCTTCTTCATCTTTGTAGTTGTTTTCTGTTGTTCTATTATGTTTCTTTACGTTCTGATTTGCGTTTTGTGTTGTCCGTTACGATTTCCGCCTGAAGACGATGTTCCTTTGGTGTTTACCTCCAGTTGTTTGTAGGCTCATGTCTTATTCACATTATTTGTCTTTGCTTGTGATAGTGGTGTCCAACACATATTGTATTGTGCATTTGTTTTGTTTTACTCGTCTTGTGTACCCTATTTTGCAGTTTCTTTGGATTGCCATTTTTGATTGCCCCTTCGGTATTTTCTAACATTTATGCAATTGTATTGGGGGAATGGAAGGGCTTAGATATGCTTATGACTGATAAAGAGTAAGTGAGAGCCTCGATTTCAGCAGGATTGGCGACAACGTCAGTTGTAGATATCAATACATTCAATGGTCGTTATAATGTTGTAAAGAAGATAAATAATTGATATAAACTATAAAAGATACATTCTTCCTGATGTTTCTGGTGGGCGTTTTGTTAGTGCTTCATGTTATAGATTATTGATAAGAACAAATGTATTATATCCCATTTTCACAATGGCTATCTTCATCAATATTAAAGAAATTTTCCTTTAGTAGATATAGTATGTTGTTTTGGTGCTCTTTTAAAATGAAGCTTTATTTCATTATGGTTTATTTGATCTATGTTTATTTAATCGAAATGTAGAGTTCTTGAATTATGTGTTTATTATTAAAACAAAGGTTCTCCGCCATCAGACACAGGTGACCTTAGCCTATTTTTCCTATCCTATTTAGACCCTTTATCTTTCGTACTCACAAAGACTTTTAAATTATTTTGCCTTCAAATATTATATTTTTGACCTGATGCTAGTTATTCCAGAAACGCGTCGTGCGCACTAAATTTGATAACTATGAATTTATATATATATAATGTTCGTCTCGTCAATCAACTTTTTCAAGGTCAAATTGATCTCTAATGTCGATTTATACAGGGGGTGAATGTACGTCATAATGTAGGAAATCTGGACGCCATTTTGTTCCGCTTGAAGGTTCATTTTTACTTATAGCATTAGTTATTGTACGGGAAGCAAAATTTTACGACAAAAGAGAAGATTTAAATTTTCCCATTGTGAACTTTCCATTTATATGTAGCAACATTCCAGCAGCACGTGCATATTGAGTATATGTCTTTCAGATGGTACGATATTCCAGAGTTTGTGGTTCCTATCAGGATTTCCATGAGAGAGGATTGCTGCTAACAAGGAAGCTACTGAAACAAGGTTTCAAAATTTTACGTTCGCCACCATGACTTGGTGACCGTTATGGGATATCTGTGTCATAAATGACCACGGATATGTTCCACTTGTCGTAAGCACTTCTCGGTGCTATCCTCATTCACGACTTATTACCGGCTTTGTTACTAGATTAACACGATGGATGCCAGTAGCAAAGCAGGAACTGCTGACCCTTCCGGAGCACATGAGTTCACCCCCGGTTTTTAGTGGGGTTCGCCTTACTCGATCGTTTGTTTTATAATGTATGTTTTGTAGATCGTTGTTTGTCCTATGGTACTTTTTCTTTTGGTTATTGTGTTGTATGTTCTTCTTCGATCTTTGGTATCTTGAAACTCTTCTTAAATGTGATAGGTCGTCAAATGTCCCAAAATGTCCTCTAAACAACGGTGTGTTCATCGTTAAAAAACTTGTTGTCAAACTGTCAAACACTTCGCCAATATTATTATACAGACACCAGATATGCTATGCGGTATCAAATACCTCTTCAGTAATGATATTAACATAATTATAAACTTTGGAATATTTTGTAATTGTGAGTTTAAAATCGAGAACTAAATAGCTTTGTTGCTTAGCGCCCTGTAAAATAATGATGAGTCAGCGTTGTACATGCTACTAGTGGAGGAGGAACTAACTAATCTCATGGAGCACCTGCATTGATGGGGTTTAAGTTGCTCAATCTATAGTTTTCTGCGTCTTATTTTGTCGCTCATTGTGTGTCTACATTGTATCAAGGAATAGAACTTTAGATACTTTAAAACTTTAAAAACATAGTGGCAATTTCACATTTTCTGACATCCAACAATAGAAAAGAATTAAAAATGTATTCTCCGGGTACCATGTATGTTTTAATGTATAGAAGACGAATTTCATTTAATATTGAAGTGTAAAAAATATGATGACATGCGTAACAAGTATATTAAACCTTACTACTGGAAGAAACCATCTGCTTTTAAACTGATACAACTATTGTCAGTTTGTAATATTAAAGAGCTAAATAATCTAGGTAAATTTTTGTATTCTGCTGAAAAGGTTAGAAATTGCTTAACTTAATTGTCATGCTCCGCTATGAATATATTCTTGTATTGATTGTATGTATATATGCCTATAAGCTGTATTGCTTTTGGTAAATAAAGTATTATTATTATTCATTAAAAAAAAAATAATAAAAAAAAAATATAAAAAATAATGAAACATCTTTATGACAAAAACACTCGATATTTCATTGTTATTTGATGATTTAGATTGTATTGTTATAATTTCTAATATAAAATAAGATACTCACAGTCATACCATCTTTACATTTTTATCAAATATACCTAAAGGTAAGTGGTCTATTTCATTGTCGCTCAGCCCTCTATAATATATATAAAATGTATGTGTTATACCTCGGGTTCAATTTACTTATTCTTTATTCGTCTGCGTGGTGTTTTGCAGATCATTTTAACCATTATTTTGTCTGTAAGGCTTGATATTTCCTCTCTGGTATCTTCAAAGTTTTTGTTCAACAATATATATATATAAGTTACAGTAATTAGATAGGAATTGGCCACACGAGGTGATGACATTTTACTGTCTCTACAATAGTATTAAAAGTTGGATAATGACGAAAAATAAAAGATTTAGTTATAGCTAACGACTACAATGTGACTACTGGTTCTACATGATGGGTATTTGACGCGCAAGGAATGCGGCACTAACAAACACAGCACCTATTGTGGTTCAAGGCAAGGCTTACTATTAAGTGTGTGATAGCAATTGCGAGTTTACACATAGATAAACTAATACAAAGTTATATTTAATTCTTATAATTCTATTTATTTAAGTTTATGGCATCTTCAAGTGTGATTCGTTTTTACTTCCAGTATTCACTTTACAAGCATCATAATAATATAAACAAATAATAAACAAAATAATGTTTTGAGTGATTAGAAGTGTATGAAATGTTAACAACGCTAGGCGCCTATGTTTCTAGTCGACAGTGTTTAGTTGTTTACTTGAGAGACTTTGTAAGCTGACATTCTCAACTGTTCATTCGTAACGTTCTATATTGCTTGCATTATGTATTTTTTTGATAATTGCAAAATGTGATGAATACAAGATAATGTTATGGAATTACTTTTACAATTTCATGTTTCGTCAAATGAAATACTAGGGAACAGCAATGTGAAATTTAAAATGAAATTATGAAGAATTATATGTCGAGATTATAATTCATTCTAAAGGTCTTAGTGTTATTGATAATGATTTCTGGTATAATATAAATGTATGTTCGGTAATTTTGTTATTACCCTTATTTACAGCTTATTCAGACAAAGCTTTTCATCAAATATACCTAGTAAGTTGTCTATTTGATTATGCGCAATATGTCTATGATATAAATAAACTATATGATTAAATGAAACTGACGACACCATTTAGAGAAATATATAGAATACCAACAGTTAAGACATTATCGGTAGTATAGCAACGAGTCCGATAGGATAAGTTGCGATATTATTTGTTGAAATCGTCACAGCTGACGTTCTTGTTTTTGTCGATAAGTCATTAAGCTTTCATAAAATAAGGAATGGTCTAAGGCCATCCACAGAATATTGCTACCAAGTTTGGATTGAAATGACGAAATAGTTCATAAAATGTCAGTCATACTGTTGACGGATAGCATACTGACACCAGGTCCATAAAACAATCCGCATTCCCGAGACCATAAATGTCACCACGGAAGGGCCTTCTTGGCCGTATTTGTATGATATATAATAAGGGTTGGGATCTGTTTAACATAAAGAAATTATGAACAAACATGTTTTTGTGCTAGATATTCTGTACAGAGTCTGAACATTACTGAACATTCTGAACATAGACTGAACATATTCTGAACATTACTGAACATTATTGAATATTCTGAACAGATTATGAACATTCTGAACGTGGACTGAACAGAGTATTAACATTACTGAACATTCTGAGCAAAGACTGAGCATATTCTGAACAGATTCTGAACATTACGGAACATTGGTGAAAATTCTGAACAGATTCTGAACATGGACTGAACAGATTCTGAACAGATTCTGAACATTCTGAACATTGACTGAATAGAATCTGAACATTACAGAACATTCTGAGCATCGAATGAAGAGAGTTTGAACAGATTCTGAACATTCTGAACATTGACTGAAAATTCTGAACATTTTAAGTTAATATATCATGTGATATTTCACTTATTAATTACTTTCATAAAATCAAATTAGAACAACTATATTATTTCATGTCTTATTAAATTTCATTTGCATTAGATTTTAACTCAATATAGAAAGGGATATTTCACTAATTATTTTTTAATTAAAATAAACAACTATATTATTTCATTTCTCATTAAATTTTTCATTTTCTCTGTTTCATTTCTTCTTCTTAAATCAATATATTTTACTACATTTTCATTAGATTTTAACTAGATATAGAAAGTGATAGTTCACTAATTATTTAAAAAAATTCAATTACAACTATATTATTTCTTTTCTCATTAAATTTGAAATTTCTTTATTTCAATCTTTTTTCTTAAATCAATACATTTTAATTCATTTTCATTAGATTTTAGCTAAATATAGAATGTGATATTTCACTAATTAATTATTTAATAAAAATTAAATTAGAACAACGATATTATTTCATTTCCTATCAAATTTGAAATTTTCTTTATTTCAATCTTTCTTCCTAAGTCGGTGACATTACAATTGTTCACAATCGACACTAATGATGGAACGATTGCGCACAATTTACCTGTAATTGGGTGTCACGATTGCGCACAATACCTATGTGAATATAGTATTACGCTTGCACACAATTCAAACTTCTATAATCATTTGTACAACAATACCCCCAGCAAAGCTATTCATAAAACAAATTAGTTACCGACCACTTTTTACGCCTGATGATTCTATTCATTACTGGTTTTATTAACCATGACCCTTTAAACGGCCAAGGTAAATAGTGTTCGACTTCTGGTCTGTTTTATTTTATATCGTCTTCTATACCTATTATTTATTACAGACGATATACATAAAACAGACCAGTAGTCGAGCACCCCTTTACGGTGGTCGTTTAAAGAGCCATGATTAATAAAACTAGTAATGATTAAATTCAACATGCGTAAAAATTCCCGGTAACTAATTTTGGTATCCAGCTTGTGCCGATAATACTGTACAAAGCCTAAAAGTTAGACAAGAATGTAAAAGAAAGGCTACGGAAGAACCTGGAGAACGTCCTAACAAAATACGTACTATTAACATATAATTTTTAAATGTGCGCAAGCGTAATACTTTATTCACATAAGTAGTGTGCGCAATCGTAATACTAAATTGTGCGCAAACATGATTGTGCGCAAACGTAAATTTTGAAAATGTGCGCAAACGTGTTCCCCCTAAATCAATATATTTTACTTTATTTTCATTAGATTTTAATTGAACATAGAAAGGGATATTTCACTAATTATATTTTTTAATTAAAATACAACAACTATATTATTTCATTTCTCATTAAATTTTTCATTTTTTCTATTTCAATTTTTAATTGAAGAACAAATTGAAATAAAGAAAATGACAAATTTAATAAGAAATGAAATAATATAGTTGTTGTAATTTAATTTCAAATAAAAATAATTAGTGAAATATCCCTTTCTATATTTGGTTAAAATCTAATGAAAATGAAAAAAAAATATTGATTTAAAGGGGCATTATCTGCAAAAATCATAAATTTTTGTTTGCCATAAAAATTTAAATATGATTGATGCCTTAATAAAGCGTGTATATGTAACTTATAAATGCTATGAAATGTATGCGCATTGGGGGAAAAAGGTGCAACTGCTTGTGTTTTGTGATCGATCAAGTCATGGACTGCATCTTATTAACTATCGGTATTGTTTACGGAGTTTGCCGAATCGTCATTAAATCAGTACAACAATGCATTTTTTTCTTATTTTCTGTGAATCTGCTTTAATAGTCGGCGTTAATTACGGACAAAGAACCATGCAGGTTTGCAGTTAATAATCGACAAAATACAAATTATTCGTTTTTACCTGTCACTAGTAAGGTCAGTTGCATACGGCGTAAGCGATGTCAAATTATTTGCTTGCAAGGCAATAATCAATAAATAGTAATTTTCGTTTCAAGAAAGATTGAAATAAAGAAAATGTCAAATTTAATGAGAAATGAAATAATATATTTGTAATTTAATCTACAAATAAATTAATTTAGTGAACTATCACTTTCTATATTTAGTTAAAATCTAATGAAAATAAAGTAAAATATATTGATTTAAGAAGAAAGATTGAAATAAAGAAAATGAAAAATTTAATGAGAAATGAAATAATATATCTGTTGTAATCTGATATTAAAAAAGTAATTAATAAGTGAAATAACACATGATATATTTACTTAAAATGTTCAGAATCTGTTCAGAATTTTCAGTCAATCTTCAGAATGTTCAGAATCTGTTCAGACTCTGTTCAGTCAATGTCCAGTAATGTTCAGACTCTGCTCAGTCAATGTTCAGAATCTGTTCAGAATTTTCAGTAATGTGCAGAATGTTCAGAATATGTTCAGTTTATGTTCAGTCTATGTTCAGAATGTTCAGTAATGTTCAGACTCTGTTCAGAATATCTAGCATAAAAACTGGTCTTCAGAATTTCTTGACTTTGTATTGCATATTACGTGAATATCCAGATCTGATCTGTGTAGTATGTTCGTCTATTGGTTGTATCATGACGAGATCAGATGATATTTTTAGGCACATCTTGTGTTGTCTCTCTGTATCAAGGGGTGTTCAATTTAAGACTACATAATATCAAGGTATTAATAAATTGATCAATTGTAGTATCTTTTCTGACATCCACCAATGGTAGTCATACACAAGTGACATCTCAGGATGTCATGTACGTTTTAATGAAGCAGTTTGAAAGCCAAAAACTCTCAATTTCAAATGGTTAAATCACTGAAGTAATATACCACAGTCCTTTATATTCTTAATAGTCCTTACTTTATGACAAAAAACACTCGATATGGCTTTGTTATTTGACGATTTAGGTTGTATTGTTATAATTTCTAATATAATATAAGATACTCACAGCCATACCAGCTTTACATTTTTATCAAATATACCTAGAGGTATGTGACCTATTTCATTGCCGTTCAGCTCTTTATAATATACATAAAATGTATGAGTTATACCTCGGGTTCAATTTACTTATTCTTTAGTCGTCTACGTGGTGTTTTGCAGATCATTTTAACCATTGTTTTGTCCGTAAGGCTTGATATTTCCTCTGTGGTATCTTCAAAGTTTTTGTTCAACAATATATATATATATATAAGTTACAGTAATTATATAGGAATTGGCCACTCGTGGTGATGACATTTTACTGTCTCTACAATAGTATTAAATGTTGGATAATGACGAAAAATAAAAGTTTTTGTCGATAAGTCATTAAGTTTTCATAAAACAAGAAATTGTCTAAGACAATCCATAAAATATTGCTACCAAGTTTGGATTGAAATAACGACATATTTCATAAGATGTCAGTCATACTGTTGACGGATATCATGCTGACACCAGGTCCATAAAACAATCCGCATTCCCGAGACCATAAATGTCACCACGGAAGGGCCTTCATGGCCGTATTTGTATGATATATAATAAGGGTTGGGATCTGTTTAACCTTTTTAGCCCCACCACATTTGTGTGCATATTCCAAGTCGGGACCTATATTTCAACATCATATTTCATAGTTGTTTCTTGTGCTCAGTGATTTTAGATGAGATTGTTCGTTTTGTTGATATTGTTACAATTGTTAACCATCGCAGTTTCACCTGTTCATCAATTAATTTTAAATCTAAATAAACTATTGCTATCGCAGCTGAATCTTGTGGTGAGGTCTACTCGAGACAATCACTACAAAGGAAAGAAATACTGAACAGACCAGTTTTTGTGCTAGATATTCTGAACAGAGTCTGAACATTACTGAACATAGACTGAACATATTCTGAACATTGCTGAAAATTATGAACAGATTCTGAACATTACTGAAAATTATGAACAGATTCTGAACATTCTGAACGTGGACTGAACAGAGTCTGAACATTAATGAACATTCTGAGCATAGACTGAACAGATTCTGAACATATTCTGAACATTACTGAACATTACTTATTAAAGTTGACATTTTCTTTATTTCAATTTTTCTTCTTAAATCGATATATTTTATTTCATGTTCATTAAATTTTAACTAAATATAGAAAGGGATATTTCATTAATTATTTTAGTTTTGTTGCTTATGGCCATGTAAAGCAATGATGAGTTAGCGTTGTACATGATACTAGTGGCGCATGATATGGTCAATTTAAGACTACATAATATCGATGTATTAATAAAGTGATCAATAGAGTACCTTTTCTTACATCCACCAATGATAGTCATACACAAGTGACATCTCAGGATGTCATGTATGTTTTAATGAAACAGCTTTAAAGCCAAACACTCTCAATTTCAAATGGCTAAATCACTGAGGAATATACCACAGTGTACATGTGTTCTCGCTATCATCTTA
>MJUT01037428.1:94662-106665 GCA_002080005.1 Gigantidas platifrons
ATATATATATATATATAAGTTACAGTAATTATATAGGAATTGGCCACTCGTGGTGATGACATTTTACTGTCTCTACAATAGTATTAAATGTTGGATAATGACGAAAAATAAAATATTTTGTCGATAAGTCATTAAGTTTTCATAAAACAAGAAATTGTCTAAGATAATCCATAAAATATTGCTACCAAGTTTGGATTGAAATAACGACATATTTCATAAGATGTCAGTCATACTGTTGACGGATAGCATGCTGACAACAGGTCCATAAAACAATCCGCATTCCCGAGATCATAAATGTCACAATGAAAGGACCTTCATGGCCGTATTTGTATGATATATAATAAGGGTTGGGATCTGTTTAACCTTTTTAACTCCGTCACATTTTTGTGACTGTTCCAAGTCAGGACCTATATTTCCAACATCATATTTCATTGTTGTTTCTTGTGCTCAGTGATTTTAGATGAGATTGTTCGTTTTGTTGATATTGGTACAATTGTTAACCATCGCAGTTTCACCTGTTCATAAATTAATTTTAAATCTAACTAAACTATTGCTATCGCAGCTGAATCTTGTGGTGAGGTCTACTCGAGACAATCACTATAAAGGAAAGAAATACTGAACAGACCAGTTTTTGTGCTAGATATTCTGAACAGAGTCTGAACATTACTGAACATTCTGAACATAGACTGAACATATTCTGAACATTACTGAAAATTCTTAACAGATTCTGAACATTCTGAACGTGGAATGAACAGAGTCTGAACATTAATGAACAATCTGAGCATAGACTGAACAGATTCTGAACATTACTGGACATTACTGAAAATTCTGAACAGATTATGAGCATTCTGAACAGAGCCTGAACATTTCTGAACATTCTGAACATCGACTGAACAGATTCTGAACATTCTGAACATTGACTGAAAATTATGAACAAATTCTGAACATTTTAAGCAAATATATCATGTGATATTTCACTTATTAATTACTTCAATTAGATCAACTATATTATTTCATTTCTTATTAAAGTTGACATTTTCTTTATTTAAATTTTTCTTCTTAAATCGATATATTTTATTTCATGTTCATTAAATTTTAACTAAATATAGAAAGGGATATTTCATTAATTATTTTAGTTTTGTTGCTTAGGGCCATGTAAAGCAATGGTGAGTTAGCGTTGTACATGATACTAGTGACGCATGATATGTTCAATTTAAGACTACATAATATCGATGTATTAATAAATTGATCAATAGAGTACCTTTTCTTACATCCACCAATGATAGTCATACACAAGTGACATCTCAGGATGTCATGTATGTTTTAATGAAACAGTTTTAAAGCCAAACACTCTCAATTTCAAATGGTTAAATCACTGAGGTAATATACCACAGTGTACATGTGTTCTCGCTATCATCTTACTAGACCTTAGTTTAACAATATTTATCAAGAAAAGACGCTTAACGTTTAATACCGATAATATTTCACATTCCAAACTAATAAGAAATACATGTCGCGATTGTAGTACATTCTAACGATTTTAGCTTTACTGTGTAATTTCTGGTATAATATAAATGTGTATTCTATATTAGTAACTTCTATTATTATAATAGATTTCACCTAAAAGTGATTTTTGAGAGAAAAAACCTATTCAGTGCCTCAAATTCACTGATAACACATCTGATCATATCGGACTCGTTCTAGCTATAACTAGCTGATATTCACTGGCGGTAAATGTTATGCGTTTCGTTTTTAGTAATTTAAAATAGAACATTTCTGATAGAATTGACTGTTCAAAAAAAAAACACGTGACATTCATCGCCAGTGAGTATTGAATATGAGCCATTGAATACGTTTTTCTCCAAATCGAAAAGACACATTTGTATGATATTACTCACATAACTTGCAGTTCTATGTTCTGTTCAAATACACCTAATGTTAAGTTGGCTATTCTATTTTCTCCCAGGTTTCTATAATATATACAAAATATATGATTTATGTTTTAATGAAATGGAAAAGACTACGAATACCATTAAGTGATCAATTTAGAATATTGACAGTTATGACGGTTGAGACAGACATGATCGTTAGCTGAATACTAGTACTACTGATTTCGTCCTATCAATAATGTGACACTACACATGTATACAGCGTGGGTTCGTTCCCGGCTTTGTAAATTACAAAAAGGTGCACTCGACTCGCGGGTGCATGTGAAAAAGCTTGTCAATTGATTGTCCATGGTCGGTGGTTCTCTCCTGGTGCTCCGGCCTCTTCCACCACCAACATTAGTCGCCATGATATAGCTGAAGTATTGCTGGAAGTTGTGCAAAACACTAAAAATCACATGTATGCACGTGATTACATTAGAATGGAAATAACTGTATTGCGTAGCCAGTAAACTCAATTTGCAACCATCAAATCTCCATTTGCTACCGTGAAATTTTCAAATACAATACAGTTATCTCCGAATTGACAGTTATGACGATCGGGACACACATGACCGTTTTAGCTAGAACGAGTCCGATATGATCAGATGTGTTACTAGTGATAATGTATGTTAAGACCTGCACAATGTCATGATTGTTATTTATCGGTAGTTCAAACTAAAACTGTTTGACGTCACACTAACCGATATTTGTCAACATTAGAACTGTCCATTTATACTAATAATATCCATCAAAGCGATCAAAGGGAATATGTATCAATTAAGGATAATCTAGAATAAAAAAGGCAATGGATTTATGAGGACTCGCTCTACATCAATCTTTAAAGACCAACATTTTGTTTTCCCCGTTGCATCACAATGCGTAGACTGCTTGATGAAGGAATTAGGTATTAACAATTTACTTGGCAACCCTACATATGCCCCGATGACACTGACGAAAAAGAAAAAAATTGGACAATCATATGCCTGTTTTCTTCATACATGCCTGTGTTGTTATCCTTTAAAATTCCAACCAAGGATAAAGAACTGGAAGCTAACACAATCCTTTAATTTCACTTTTCGCTAGATATATGATGTCATTTCACTAAATAAGTTTATGTTTGGTGATTTCGTTGATCGCATCTATCCCATTAAGCTTGGAATCTAGGCTACCACAGATACAGATAGGTCAGCTTCATAATTTGACCTAAACATCGGAATTGACAATGAGTGGCAGTTAAGAATAAAGTTACGACAAAAGAGAGATGATTTCAATTTCCCCATTTTGAACTTTCCATCTATATGTAGCAACATTCCAATAACACCTACATATGGAATATATATTTCTCAGTTAATACAATGTACAATATTCTAGAGATTGTGGTTTCTATCAGGATTTCCTTTATAGAGATTTGCTACTAACAAAGAGGCTGCTGAACAAAGGATTCCAATTGGGTAAGTTGAAGTCATCACTTCGAACGTTTTACAGTTGCCACCACGACTTGGTTTACCGTTATCTGTGAAACACATTGCCACGAATATGTTCCACTTGTCGTAAACACTTTCCGGTTCTTTCCTCATTTATGACTTATCACCGGGTTTGTAACTAGATTAACACGACGGAGCAGGAACTGTTTTCCGCTACGTTGCACCTGTGTTCACCCCTGGTTTTAGTGGGGTTCCTGTTACTCGATCTTTAGCTTGATGTGCATGTTTCGCAGCTGTTTCTCCATTCGTCCTTTTTCTTTCGGCCATTGTATTGCCTGTCCTTCTTCGATATATGGATTCTAATTACCCCTTTGGTCTCTCCAAACTTATATTAAAATGGGACACAACAATTTACAATTAAAACCAAAGAGCTTACATGTTATCGAGAATATAATTGTATTTGTATTACTTACAACCATTCCAGGTGTATATTGTGGTCAAATATACCTAATGGTAAATTGTCTATTTTATTGTCTTGCAGCCATCTATAATATGTACAAATCTGATAAGATGAAATAGGGCGAACTATAGACAATGTTTTATTCTTAAATTGATATATTTTATTTCATTTTCATTAGATTTTAACTAAATATAGAAAGGGATATTTCACTAATTATTTTAGTTTTGTTGCTTAGGGCCATGTAAAGTAATGACGAGTTAGCGTTGTACATGATACTTGTGGAGCATGAGATGTTCAATTCAAGACTACATAATATCGAGGTATTAATAAATTGATCAACTGAGTGTCTTTCCTTACATATACCAATGATAGTCATACAAAAGTGACATCTCAGGATGTCATGTATGTTTTATTGAAACAGTTTTAAACCCAAACACTCTCAATTTCAAATGAGTAAATCATTGAAGTAATATTCCACAGTGTACATGTGTTCTCGCTATCATCTTAATAGTCCTTAGTTTAACAATATTTATCAAGAAAAGACGCTTCACGTTTAATACTGATAATATGTCACATTTAAAACTAATAAGAAGAAATACAACTCGCGATTGTAGTACATTCTAACGATTTTGGCTTTACTGTGTAATTTCTGGTATAATATTATACAATTACTGTTTTTTTGATGAGGTAAATGTGTGGATTTATTGACTTTTGAAAAAAATGATATTCACTGAGCCCGAAAGGGCGAAGTGAATATCAATTGTTTTCAAAAGTCAATTAATCCACACATTTACAGAATCAAAAGACAATAATTGTTTTATTCTATATTTTGAGGAAATAGTGGTTTTCTGAAATAAAAAAAAAGTTACATGTCCACTGTCCTGACGTAGTGCTACATTATTGTTTACATCACGACCATCCTATTATCTGACTCTTTATCATTTAATATATTATTTTAATGCTCCGTCCGACAAAGTGGCAAATCTTACTTTTTTTCATTGGTTGATTGGCATTCCTAAGAAAATCCATGTTCCAAAAATAGCATCACGTGAGATTTACCGCGGTGAATATTACATTTGAGGAGGTGAATACGTCTTTTTATTTTGAAAAATGATTTAGGTAGAAATCTATACTAAAGAATATACTAATATAGAATACAAAATTATAATAGATTTCAACTAAAAGTGATTTTTGATAGAAAAAAACCTATTCAGTGCCTCAAATTTGATGTTCACAGGCAGTAAATGTTATGCGTTTCGCATTTAGTAATTTAAAATACACCTAATGCTAAGTTGACTATTCTATTTTCTCCCAGGTGTCTATAATATATACAAAATATATGATTTAAGTTTTAATGAAATGAAAAAGACCACAAAGACCATTAAGTGATAAATTTAGAATATTGACAGTTATGACGGTTGAGACAGACATGATCGTTAGCTGAATACTAGTACTACTGACGTCGTCCTATCAATAATGTGACAATACACATGTATACGGTCTGGGTTCGTTCCCGGCTTTGTAAATTACAAAAAAGGTCACTCGACTCGCAGCCGCAAGTGATAAAGAGTATTAGGTGCTTGCCCATGGCCTGTGGTTCTATCCTGGTACTCCGGCCTCTTCCACCATCAAAACTGGTCGCCATGATATAGCTGAAGTATTGCTGAAAGTGGTGCAAATTACTAAAAATCAAATCAAATCTCATGTATGGACATGATTACATTATAATGGAGATAACTGTGTAGCCAGTAAACTCAATTTGCAACCATCAAATCTCCATTTGATACCGTGAAATTTTCAAGTACAATACAGTTATCTAGAACGAGGCCTGTTTTGTGTTCCTTTCAAATTCCAACCAAGGATGAAGAACTGGAAGCTAACCCGATTCTTTAATTTCACGTTCCGCTAGATATATGATGTCATTTCACTAAATAAGTTTATGTTTGGTGATTTCGTTGATCGCATCTATCCCATTGAGCTTGGAATAAAGGCTACCATAGATACAGATACAGATAGGTCAGCTTTATAATTTGACCTACACCTCGGAATTGACAGTGAGTGGCGATTAAGAATGAAATTACGACAAAAGAGAGAAGATTCCAATTTCCCCATTTTGAACTTTCCATCTATATGTAGCAACATTCCAATAACACCTAAATATGGAATATATATTTCTCAGTTAATACGATATTCTAGAGCATGTGGTTCCTATCAGGATTTCTTTTATATAGGTTTACTACTAACAAGGAGGCTGCTGCAAAAATGGTTCCAATTGGTTAAGTTGAAGTCATCACTTCGAACGTTTTACGGTTGCCATCGCGACTTGGTTTACCGTTATGGAATTTCTGTGTAACACATGACCACGGATATGTTCCACTTGTCATAAACACTTTCCGGTCCTTTCTTCATTTATGACTTATCACCGGGTATGTAACTAGATTAACACGACGGAGCAGGAACTGTTTACCCTAACGTTACACCTGAGTTCACGCCTGGTTTTTGTGGGGCTCCTGTTACTCGATCTTTAGCTTGCTGTGTATGTTTCGCCGCTGTTTCTTCATTCGTCCTTTTTTCGTTTGGCCATTGTATTGCCTGTCCTTCGATATATGGATTCTAATTACCCCTTTGGTCTCTCCAAACTTATTAAAATGGGACACAACAATTTACAATTAAAACCAAAGAGCTTACATGTTATCGAGAATATAATTGTATTTGTATTGCTTACAACCATGCCAGGTGTATATTGTGGTCAAATATACCAAATGGAAAATTGTCTATTTTATTGCCTTCCAGCATCTATAATATGTACAAATCTGATAAAATAAAATAGGGCGAACTATAGAAAGAAACGCAGTTATGACGATCTTGGTTTTGCACTCACAAATACTGATTAGACTTAACTAAAGTTAGTTTTTAAGGTAAGCATATTAATTATTATTGTGTATTATTGGGATTATGACATGTAGGAATAAACGTTTTCAAGATGGCAGATCATTCCAGCTGAACCCCTTAGTTACAAATCGTAACCAACAGCATCCGACAATGCAAAGAAATTGCACAATAATATTGGTTTTACTGTCGCAAATATCCGTTTAAACTCAAATTGCTACCGTAAACACCACGAGTTACATCGGCAAAGCTTAAAATAAAATACAGTTATCCCCTAATTATAATAATTCAATTATCAATTTGGAAACTTTTAAAACTTTCATGCTCCGTCCAATTAAATTCCAGGAAACAGCAATATGCACATTTCATTGTAAAATGAAACTATGAAGAATTATATGACGAGATAATAGCTGATACTAAAGGTTTTTGTTCTATTGAGTTAATTATGATAACATTATATTACTCACAGGAATGACATATTTTCATTTTGGTCAAATATACCTAATGGTAAGGTGTCTATCCTGTTATGTTCAATATACCTATAATATGTAAAAAAAATATACGATTTAATGAAACTGATAAATCCATTTTTATGAAGTCATCAACCAGTGTTTTGTGGAATATCCACTCTTATTTGTCCCCATCGGTTCCCTCTAACTTTTATTTTCCATTCATATGACAAATATTTCATAAGGTACAAATTAAACTGTTGACGAAGAATTGACTGGCACAATGTCTAGAAAAAATATGTACTTGTTCTGTACTTAGGAACAAAGATCCCGCATCGAAAGGCCTTCATTGTGGTAACTGTATAATTGTTGTATTTGAATCTGACTATTAATCAAGGTCTGTCTCCTCTTAAGTTTGTGGTGAGGTCTACTCCATACAACATTACGTGATAAAGCGTGTTATTGACAGGTCAACAGGTCATTTCTCGGTACAATTGAAATACTTTCTGTGGCGCTTAACACAAACAGCTATATCCATATCCGAAACGAAAAACGACAAAAAACAATACATCCATTAACGAAACAGAAAAACATATAAAATGTGTTAGGCTCCTGATTAGCGTGTATGTAATATTTGTGATTTAACAGTTGAAATATTGCTATAAAATGATAATAACAGTATGTATTATGGAAGTAATTATTACCTTATTTTAGTTACCACCCCTGACTTCTTCTAAATGCACAAAACGTTGTTGCTGATTATGTAGAAGCCTCAATATACTAAATGTGTTTTTTTCATTGACAAAGTTCTTAAGAATATTTAATCTCGTCAGTTGTACGCACATTCTAGTGACAGCAATAAAGGCTCCTGTCATCATTGTCATGTCTTGCTGACTGGCATAATGTTTAATCTCCGAGGACATGCTCAGATTAATAACATTCGAATTCTAAACTGATTTTTTGAATTATCTTGGAAAGAGTATTACATATGAAATATTTGTTTTTATTAACAAAGAAAAATAAGTAATTGATAGATTTAGGAGAGAGTCTCATCTCGGTTCTTTATAAATACTTTTTTACTGGTCAATTGAAGTTCACTGGAACTACTAGATTCTGCTGATAACACTTTAAGAAAATATGTAACCCAATGTACTCTACCCTTCCCACAACCTCAATAGTGGGGTTTTCTGTGTCAACAAGTTAACGCTGAATATATCCGATAATGTTTCATGTTATTTTGGTGGGACGAAAAACAAATCCTCAAGTACCACAAAGGTTAAAACAACGTAGATTATAGACGAATATCATGAAGAGCGTAAAAGATGTTTGACTGAGGAACGATTCACGGAAAATGTTATAATCACATTAGTGGAGAAAATTTGTGGAAATAAGGATAGACTACTTACAGATATTGAAGGTCTATCAAATCAGCAATACTAACTGGGACAGATGTTAGTAGGTCCCATGACAAATCTCTGAAGTACAGAAATCAAAGAGGCTTAAATGTGGCAACAAAATGAAAAACATAACATACCTCATCATCAGAACAGTTTACAAATTAATTAGAAAAATCACCGAAACAGACAAAATGGACATCTCTAACACATATATACAGGAATAATAACTCGTCCGATATGGCATAGATAGAGGGAGCAAACTAGTTGTATAGAGACAAATTACTACCTTATGTTATGCTCTAAATACATAACTCATACACCTATGTTTGGTTGGAATTGTCAATTCAGAATCCGAATAATTATAGATATAAATTCTGCATAATTATATAATTATATAAATATAAATTCTGCATAATTATATAATTAAATAAATATAAATTCTGTATAATTATATAAATAGAAAGTCATATTTGGAAGTCAAATATATGAGATTTAAAATTTAATCATAAATATAATTATTAAACACATTGGTAATATAAACTATTTAATATAAATTGTATTATCCAATTACTTTACCGACTAATTTATCATTTATATATATACCTTGCTTATAAAATATAATATTACAGAAGTTAATCACATCAATTTGCACAAAGATCATTCAAATAATAACACGATACTATTCGTGTATCGTGCGTTCGTTTCGTATATCGTTCGTTTGTTTCGTGTTTCGTGCATCGTGCGTTCGTTTCGTGTATCGTGGCTCGTTCGTGTATCGTGCGTTTGTTTCGTGTATCGTGCTTTCGTTTTGTGTATCGTGCTTTCGTTTCGAATATCGTGCGCTTTTTCGTGTCGTTCGTGTGAAGCGTTCGTTCGTTTTTCGTTCGTTTCCTTTGCGTTTTTCGTTCGTTTGCGTTTCGTGCGTATTGTAAACTTATTTTATCCAGGGTCTTTAGTTATACAGTACACGATGCACCATCAGAAACATGTGCTAGCATCTAGTTGTACAGTACACGACGAAGAACCAGAACTATGTGCCAGTATAGAGTTGTACAGTACAGGAGGAAACATCAGAAATATGTATCAGTATCTAGTTGTACAGTACACGATGAAGCATCGAAAATATGTGTCTGTATCTAGCTGTACAGTACACGATGAAGCATCAGAAATATGTGTCAGTATCTAGCTGTACAGTCATCGATGAAGCATCAGAAATATGTGCCATTAACTAGTTGTACAGTACACGACGAAGAACCAGAAATATGTGCCAGTATATTGTTGTACAGTACAGGAGGAAACATCAGAAATATGTATCAGTATCTAGTTGTACAGTACACGATGAAGCATCAGAAATATGTGCCAGTATCTAGTTGTACAGTAGACGATGAAGCATCAGAAATATGTACCAGTACATGTATATAGTTATACAGTACTTGATGAATCATCAGAAATATGTGCCAGAATCTACTTGCACAGTAGAGGAGGAAATATCAGAAATATGTACCAGTACCTAGTTGTACAGTACACGATGAGGCATCAGAAATATAAACCAGTATCTACTTGTACAGTAGACGATGAAACATCAGCAATATGTGCCAGTATATAGTTGTACAGTACAAGGTGAAGCATCAGAAATATGTGCAGAATATAGGTTTACAGTACACGACGAACAATCAGAAATATGTGTCAGTATCTAGTTGTACAGTAGATTGAAGCATCATAAATATGTGCCAGTATACAGTATTACAGTACATAATGAAACATCAGAAATATGTGTCAGTATCTCAGATAACTACGTGCATGTTCCGTTAGTCGTTGTACAATCCAGTCCTGCTTTCATCTTCGTGAAGACTTATGATAGGATATGACTTATCATCTAATTTTAATTTTAAATAAAACGACGGGTGCTGTTAGTGGAGCCTACATTAGTTACCCTTCCATAACTTTGTACGTTTATCGATTGATAACTTCAGTGTGCCCCTTTGGTGTCTTCAGACCTTTCCCTTTTCCTTAGACATCACATATTATATACTTACAGTGTGACAATTTCCAGTAGTGACTTCAAACAATCAGTTTCTAAATATTCTAACATGTTTTTACTGAGAATTCTGTAAAATATACATGTATTAACGATATACTCAGTGTGATCCTTTCAATAGTCATCTTGAGAAAAATGGAAATAACTAATATCGTCGACATTGTGAATGTGTTACATCTTACACACGACAAGAATGCATCTTCCGTATTTTGATGAAAGGCAACAACGGGATATCCTCATTAATCGTTATATCCCGTAATTGTCCTTCATCAACAATAAAAGATACCATTTCTTCATTGTGTACATTTTTATGACAAGACCATAAAAGATGTTTTCTTGACAATTTGCTGAGACATATTTTTAGATACTCCATGCATACGGTTACACAGATTAAGTTTACAGTCACATGTACTTCTGTACTTCTCTTCGGAAATATAATAAATTGTCAATAGGTCAGCAAAAGCGTTATGAACAGTGTCAACAATGCCACCTCGAGTTAATTGTTTAATCGCTGTAAATAAAACGGATTGATGAAATGTTTTGAATACAACGATTATGTTTTTTCTTACGTCTTGCATGACACCTGTTGTGCATTATTGCAAAAACATATCGATGGACAAGTCAATATATCAAAATGAAATAATATTTTTTCTTACAAATTCCATATATAAATATATATGCAGTATGTGGAGTGCATGTAATCGTTAGAATATGTGTCACAATTTACAACGGATATATTCTGCTTCGCAGTCACGATCCCTTCCTCAATCATGATTTAACAAGAGTAACACGATATGGGCCACAAATGAAACAGGAATTGACTACCTTCCCATAACACCTGAGTTCACCCCTGTTTTCGTGAGGCTCGTGCTGTTTGATATTTAGTTGTATGTGCAGTGTCTTGTTTGTCGTTCTGTCATTGTATTAGTGAGGTTCGTACTGTTTAATATTTAGTTGTATGTGCAGTGTCTTGTTTGTCGTTCTGTCATTGTATCAGTGGGGCTCGTGCTGTTTAATATTTAGTTGTATGTGCAGTGTCTTGTTTGTCGTTCTGTCATTGTATTACTCAGGTTCGTACTGTTTGATATTTAGTTGTATGTGCAGTGTCTTGTTTGTCGTTCTGTCATTGTATTAGAGAGGTTCGTACTGTTTAATATTTAGTTGTATGTGCAGTGTCTTGTTTGTCGTTCTGTCATTGTATTAGTGAGGCTCTTGCTGTTTAATATTTAGTTGTATGTGCAGTGTCTTGTTTGTCGTTCTGTCATTGTATTAGTGAGGTTCTTGCTGTTTAATATTTAGTTGTATGTGCAGTGTCTTGTTTGTCGTTCTGTCATTGTATTAGTGAGGCTCTTGCTGTTTAATATTTAGTTGTATGTGCAGTGTCTTGTTTGTCGTTCTGTCATTGTATTAGTGAGGTT
>MJUT01037428.1:110019-132697 GCA_002080005.1 Gigantidas platifrons
TGCTGTTTAATATTTAGTTGTATGTGCAGTGTCTTGTTTGTCGTTCTGTCATTGTATCAGTGAGGCTCGTGCTGTTTAATATTTAGTTGTATGTGCAGTGTCTTGTTTGTCGTTCTGTCATTGTATCAGTGAGGCTCGTGCTGTTTAATATTTAGTTGTATGTGCAGTGTCTTGTTTGTCGTTCTGTCATTGTATTAGTGAGGTTCGTGCTGTTTAATATTTAGTTGTATGTGCAGTGTCTTGTTTGTCGTTCTGTCATTGTATTAGTGAGGTTCGTACTGTTTAATATTTAGTTGTATGTGCAGTGTCTTGTTTGTCGTTCTGTCATTGTATTAGTGAGGATCGTGCTGTTTAATATTTAATTGTATGTGCAGTGTCTTGTTTGCCGTTCTGTCATTGTCTTGTCTGTTGTTCGTAGATTTACAGCCTCTGATTATCTGATTGTTTGTCGTTCTGTCATTGTATTGTTTGTTGTTCTGCCATTGTCTTGTCTGTCGTTCGTAGATTTATAGCCTCTGATTATCTGATTGTTTGTCCCTCTGTCATTGTATTGTTTGTCGTTCTGTCATTGTATTATTTGTCGTTCTGTCATTATATTGTCTGTCGTTCGTAGATTTACAGCCTCTGATTATCTGATTGTTTGTCGTTCTGTCATTGTATTGTTTGTCGTTCTGTCATTGTATTGTCTGTCGTTCGTAGATTCACGGCTTCTTATTATCTGATTGTTTGCCGTTCCGTCACTGTATTGTTTGTCGCACTGTCATTGCATTGTCTGTCGTTCTGTCATTGTATTGTCTGTCGTTCGTAGATTTACGGCTTCTGATTATCTGATTGTTTGTCGTTCTGTCATTGTATTGTCTGTCGTTCTTAGATTTACGGCTTCTGATTATCTGATCGTTTGTCGTTCTGTCATTGTATTGTTTGTCGTTCTGTCATTGTATTGTCTGTCGTTCGTAGATTCACGGCTTCTGAATATCTGATTGTGTGTCGTTCTGTCATTGTATTGTTTGTCGTTCTGTCATTGTATTGTCTGTCGTTCTGTCATTGTATTGTCTGTCGTTCGTAGATTTACGGCTTCTGATTATCTGATTGTTTGTCGTTCTTAGATTTACGGCTTCTGATTATCCCTGTGGTATCTTCCTGCTTTTCTTACATATAACAAAATATAATAATGATTGATGTTCACATTAAATACAATGGATTTAAATTATATTGTTCTTTTTCTTTTGGCCATGTCATTGCTTGTTGTTTGTAGATTCACTGCTGATGGTTATCCCTGCGACATCTTTACAATTTTCCTATATGTATGCTACATGTAAGTAACTAATACAGTTTGTATATGTTCAAAATATTTGAAAAGTGAAATTTAATCGTAGATATTGATTAAGACATTGACATTTAAAGGCTGTCTAAACAGAGTCTGACATTAGACAGCATTACACTTGCTAAATTTGAATCGATCAATATTTAGATCGATCTAAATAAAAGACCGGTTAGCGTTTACATTTGTTTTTGCAAGATCGATCGCGATCGATCTTTTTAGAACCAGTGAGCTTACACTAGGATAAATAAAGAACCGATCTGACCTAAATACATGTGTAAACGTAAACAAATCGTTATTAAAATAGATATTTTCCTCGCTTTATAATAGCACACACTGTAAACATGGATAAAAAAAAAACGTTCTCGTTGGAATTACGTGTGCAATTTTAGATTTTCTTAAGGCAAATGTCCGAAGAATAAAGCTAGAGAAAAACGATTAATACGTTTGACGCAGAGAATAATACAGCAAAGGTCTCGGTTTGATAGAAGTCTAATGCAGAGGCGTAAATTATTCATGTATTTACTGATCAATATTACCTCACGTTCTGTCAACAGAGAAATATGGGTGAAACCTCGTGGAACTGACATTTATAAGGATATGCTTAACTGGACCCGTGTATTTTTGCCGCCAAACATGCGCAGCTTCAGTTTCATTTTTATAAAGATCGATCGCGATCGATCTCAGCGTTTACACTTGAAGAAAGATCGATTAAAAAAATATCGATCTTTTTAAAACTACCTCTGGAGTTGGACTTTTTAAGTCCGATTGAAGATCGATCTTAAGCGTTTACACTGAGCTAAGATCGATCTTTTTAAAACCGATCTCATAAAGATCGGTCTAAAAACGCCAGTGTAAACATAGAGTTGTTAGTATTACGTTTTCCACACACTAAAAATCAAACATTAAAACAACAAACAAAGGAATGAAATAAAAAACAAACGCCATAATATAACTGAAATATTGTTGAAAGTGTGACAGTGACATTAAACAACAACAATGAGGAGAGCTACTAGTAGCCTCTGGCTGTATATAATCCTCATGAAATATATAAAGAATTAAATTAAACAACAATAAGCGTAGCCCATATCACGTAAATGAATGATTCGTTTCATTCTGTTGAAAAGAAAAATAAATTGTACAGTGAATAGAAGTTGATATGCTTTTATAGGCTTACAAATATGTTACTTTTGTGTCTATTCCACTGGGAACAGCAGTTAGATTCAGACTGCTGCAATCTATAACATGTCCAGGAAAATTCGCATTAGATCCCGCCGATAGTCCACAGTCATTTGAACGAGACATAGGTACAACCAATACGCAAACACAGATGAAAACATCTGCAATCCTTCCCATTCTTACATCAAATCTTAAAGTGAAAACCACCTGAAACAAGTAATTAGAGAAATATTAAGACAATCTAATTATTATTAGACTGCATTTATTTTAATATTTTATGATAATCCATTAGCATTTTAATATTGCTTGTTGCTCCACATTGGGCATACAAAAAACATAAAATAATAATGTCGTGCACATGGCGTGTTTCTGGAATAATCATCATAAGGAACGGTCATAGTCTAAAGTCTTTAGAGCAAGGAAACCAAAAGTCCTACCATGATTGACAAGTAATAGAATAATGTACAATCTAAAATTAGCAACCGTATAGATTACCACGCAATCATAAAACTTCATTGAAAAAGATTTCATAAAATTACCAAACAATAATTTAGGTATCATAAATTTATTTATGTCCCATAAATCCACTTATGATCCCTTAAATGATGAATATCCAAAACAATGTGTTGTGAGGCATAATTTGAGCTCTGTTCGCTCGCGGACAAGACATCTGACAATAAATGATACACAAGATATGTTTGTCGTTAAGAGCATTTTAATAAAATGCCAATTCAAAATAATATTTATAAACATATAGACTAGTATCAAATATATACAACATAATCTACGTCAAAACATCTAAGACAAATGACTAGCCTAAATCAATAAAAACATCACATATAAATATCCAAAAAATTGAGCGAAGGTGGGGCATACAAAGCTTCTGTGGTTTATATGAACATGAACATCTGCATATTCCTACAAACAGGAGAAGCTCTGCCCAACGGAGAAAATCATAAAAAAACGACTAATAAAAGAATGCCCAAGTTTCAAAACGTTTGTTGCCATATTATTCAAAGTAGTAAATGCAAAGAGGCATCAAAACATGTTACGCAGCAACCAACGACGATATCTAGGTCACGATCAAAAGAATTAAACGTATCAAAAATTATTTATACAACGTTGATATAAACCCTAAAATCACAATAAATACTTACATCAATCCATATTCTTACTGTAAATACACATGAAAAGACGAAAAAAAAAACCTAAAATTAATAAAAATCTTGAAAATTCCTTCGAACTAACAAGTTGTGTTCACAATTTGAAGTTTATTGATGGCGCTGCAAAAATCAATAGTGATAGAATGATGTACAATCTAAAAATAGCAATCGTATAGATTACCATGCAATTATAAAACTTCATTGAAAAAGATTTCATAAAATTACCAAAACATAATTTAGGTATCATCAATTTATTTATGTCCCATAAATCCACTTAAACTCCATTTAGATGAATTACATTTGAGGAACTGTCAAGTTTCAAACATAAATACGGTGTACAAAAAAACAAGATTGGCAGTATTTATAAAATAATATTTCAATTACATAAATTAAATGACTTACTGCAAGTGAATATATTTCCAAATACACGTACTTTTTTTATTTTGTTTTGTTGTTTGATATTCTTAAGTGCTGTTATATTAAGTTTTCAATTTAGAAAAGATAGGCTATCACATCGTATAAAAAAACTTGTATCTCAACAGGTCGATATCATTTAAGATGCCTTTAATATATTTTATTATCATTATCCAATCAAATATTTAGGAGATCCCAGTGGACGTCAATATATACATCTAAAATTAATTTGATCAATTTGATTGTGAGGGAAATATGAAAATGTATTCACCCAAGAATATCATATACCCTGAGGGCAACGCTCGAGGGGAATATGATACTCCTTGGAGAATACATTTTCATATTTCCTGAACCGCATGCTATAAATGTTTTATTATACCGAATGAAACCAAGAAAACAGATACATGTAAAATACTGCTGGCAAACATATTTTAACTCCATTGGAACGTTGTCTCAGACATTTAAAAACACATCCATTGTAACGGTCGCCTGCAAATGATGCGTTCCGAGTGCCTCTGACGTTTTCCAGTCAGAGAACGATAACTCTGGCGGGAAAACCCGTGACGCTTCCGAGGGGGTGGAATATGATTTTTATTTCACGGAATATGATTTTTGTCCTGTGTGATCACGTGTTCTGATTTTTACCCATTGTCCAATCGAATTAATCTATTTATGGTAATTAATATATGAGGTATAATAATGTATTGTATTGTCTATGATAAACACAAACACTTCTGTTTTGTCTTTATTGGTGTGTTTTTTTTTGTCTATATTGATATGAGAGATCCAATTGACATTATGTTGGGATTATATTACCCGTTTTAATGGATATAATTGTTGGTTTAACCCCGCCACATTGTTGTGTCTTCTCTAATCAACACATGGATTTCCGATGTCTTTTCCTTTCTTCAATGATTTGTGGTGAGAGATAGTTATCCATTTTTTATCTTTCTTTTCATAATACATATTAAATACAGGTTATAACAATGGTAGTTAATCTGTGCAAAAAAAAAAACGATATAAAAATAGCCAGAAGCCGTGAATCGAAGAATTTCCAAAGAACAAAGACAGTTATCGACAAATATCTACACAGAAAACAAGAGATTGAGGAACACGATCTCCACTCTGCTATTAACACAACACGAACGTATTCGTTAAACTTGTTAATCGCTGGGGTCATTAGTTTATTTTCCTACCAGCAGTTAAACAGCTCAACGCGAATTGTATTGGTCGAACGTAGTGTTGACTTTGAAATATGATGTTTTGAAAAATACCTTTCTTCTCTTTCAAAATATTGTCAAGGAATGGAAAAAAAGCTTTATATAAAAAGTACGTGGAAGATGACGTAAGGAAGGAATTAGTGGTGATTACCGGGTTTGTAAATAGATTAACACGACGGGTGCCACTAGTGGAGAAGAAACTACTTACCCTTCTGGAGCGCCTGAGTTCACCCCAGGTTTTTAGTTGGTTTCGTGTTACTCGATCTTTAGTTATATATATATGTTTTGTAAATCATTGTTTGTCATTTTGTACTTTTTCTTTTGACCATTGTGTGGTCTGTTCTTCGATATACGGATTATGATTGCCCCTTTGGTATCTTTTGACCATTGTGTTGTCTGTTCTTCGATATACGGATTATGATTGTCCCTTTGGTATCTTTTGACCATTGTGTTGTCTGTTCTTCGATATACGGATTATGATTGCCCCTTTGGTATCTTTTGACCATTGTGTTGTCTGTTCTTCGATATACGGATTATGATTGTCCCTTTGGTATCTTTTGACCATTGTGTTGTCTGTTCTTCGATATACGGATTATGATTGCCCCTTTGGTATCTTTTGACCATTGTGTTGTCTGTTCTTCGATATACGGATTATGATTGTCCCTTTGGTATCTTTTGACCATTGTGTTGTCTGTTCTTCGATATACGGATTATGATTGTCTCTTTGGTATCTTTTGACCATTGTGTTGTCTGTTCTTCGATATACGGATTATGATTGGTCCCTTTGGTATCTTTTGACCATTGTGTTGTCTGTTCTTCGATATACGATTATGATTGTCCCTTTGGTATCTTTTGACCATTGTGTTGTCTGTTCTTCGATATACGGATTATGATTGGTCCCTTTGGTATCCTCTAACTCTTCTTCAGTATCGTACTTGTTAGCAGCAACCCTCTATGAAGGAAAGCTCTAGAATGTCGTATCATCTGAGAGATATATATTCTATATGCAGGTGCTGCTGGAATGTTGCTACAGTTTATGGCAGATTCAAGAGTCAGCCTTTTTGAATTCGGTTACTAACTTTAAAAAGATATCACTACTGATAAATTAATAATAGTGTTTTAATCAAATCAATGAAAGTTAAAACAAAATAATGTATTGAGTGATTAGAAGAATAGAAAATGTTAACAACGCTAGGCTCCTGTGGTTCTGGTCGAAAGCGTAGAGCTGTTTACTTGAGTGACTTTGTAAGCTGACATTTTCAATGGTTCATTAATACTATTCTATATTGCTTTTATTGTGCATTGTTGGGATACTTGCAAAATGTGATACAAGCGCGCGTGAATACAAAATATTATAATGGAATTATTGATGTGCAAATTTTATCTAAAGAGGAATATACATCTCCCTGTTAATACGGTATTCCAGAGCTTGTGGTTCCTACATGTATCAGGATTTATTTTTATATAGGTTTGCTGTTAACAAGGAAACTTCTGAGCCAAGGGTTCCTACTGGTGAAGTGGAAATAATCACTTCCAAAGTTTTACGGTTGCCAGCATGCTTTGGTTGACCGTTATGTAGTATCTGTGCAAAAAACGACCACAGATATGTTCCATTTGTCGTCGACAGTCATTTCTTCATGCATGACTTATCACCGGTATTGTAACTAGATTAGCACGACTGGTGTTACTAGTGAAGCAGGAACTGCTTACATGTCCGTAGCATCTGAATTCACCTCCGATTTTTGTAGTGCTGTTCGCGTAAATCGATCTTTAGAAAAAGCCTCCAGAAATGATTTTACCCTGTATCATCCTTTCAAAAGTCATCTTGTGAAAAACTGTGAATAACTCGCTGTATATCATCGACTCGAAGTTTATTAGGAGGGTGAATATGGTACGACTTAAACACGACAATAACATATCTTCCGTATATTGATAAATGGTGAGTGAAATATAATCGTAGATATTGTTTAAGACATTCAAATGTAAAGGCTGTATAAACATAGTCTGACACTAGACAGTATTAGAGTCGTTAGTATATAACGGAAATATTGTTGAAAGTGTGACAATGGCATTAAACAGCTATAACCGTAGCCCATATCAAGTACATGGATGATTCGTTTCATTCTGTTAAAAAGAACAAATTAAAACTTTACAGTGAATAGAAGTTGAGATGTTTGTACAAACTTACAAAAATGTTACATCTGTGTCTATTCCACTGGGAACAGCCGTTAGATTCAGACTGCCACAATTCATAACATACTGAGTGGTATCCGCCGACAGTCCACAGTAATTTGAACGAGACATAGGTACAATCATTACACAAACGCCGATGTAAACATTTGGGATTCTTTCCATTGTTACATCAAACCTTACAGTGAAAACCACCTGAAACAAATAATTAGAGAAATATTAAGACAATCTAATCATTATTACTTTAGACTGATTTTATTTGATATGTTATGAAAATCCAGGAGCATCTAAGAAATATATGTTGCTCCACGTTAAGTATTAAAAACATAAACATAATAATGTAATGCGGACGATGTGTTTCTGGAATAATCCTCATAAGGTACGGTCATCGTCTAAAGTCTTTGGAAGCAAGCAAACCAAAAGTCCTACCATGATTGACAAAATTAGTTATTGTTAACTCTGTTTAAGGGATATTGACCTCCGTTTTAATGAATGAATTACATTTGAGGAACTGGCAAGTTTCAAACATAAATACGGTGCACAAAATAAAACCAGAATTGGCAGTATTAATAGAATAATATTTCAATTACATATATTAAATGACTTACTGCAAGTGAATGTATTTCCAAATACACGTACTTTTTATTTTTTTATTTTGTTTTGTTGTTTTATGGACAAGATAGGCTATCATATCGTATAAAACAACTTGTATCTCCTCAGGTCGATATCATTTAAGATGAATGTACTATATTTCATCATCAGTATCCAATAAAATATTTAAGAGAGTCCAGTGGAGGTCCATAGATTCATCTATAATAATTAATTTGATCAAATTAAATATAACTGCTCAACTTTGATAACTCCAGTTCATTTGCCCTCTTAATAATAAATTGGCTTGAGTTGTCATCAACATTTTCTCTTTGTTGTGGGGGTGTAACCATTCTCTCTTTTTTTCTGAGATAGGTCCTTCCATTCCCTTAAAAGATATTTGAATTGAATTGCAACCACTACCTGGGTCAGCATCTCCTGAAAGGCAGATTTCATTAGTCCATACAGACTTTCCTTATCTCTTTCTGCTTGGTCAGCTGCAGGTCAAACCTGAACGTCCGCTATAACTGATATCAGTCAATGCCTAGGGGTTCTTGGTCTCTGGAGATAACGCACTACTAATACTACTCCCTATGGTTGTGTGTCTCAGTTTTGTTGACGTATCTTAGTATCATTCATATCGTCATCTGATTCTATATCTTGGTTAATTGGTATAAGTGGTTATTGGTTCAAGATTTTCAGTTTTAGACTTGGTTTGAAATATGTAACAAAAAAGTAAAGAAAAAAAAAATAAAACAATTGTTCATTATTCAAAAGATAGCCTAGACACTTTCACATATGAACAGGACATCCAACCAAAGTAGACCAAACATTGTCAAAAACCTTTACTACAATGCACTATTGGACTCAAATTCACATAATCCCCATTGGTACTGTGTTGCTCATCTTTTTAGTTTTTTTTATGCAGTCCTATTATGTTTCTTTACGTTCCGAGTTCCATGTTGTGATGTCTTTACCTCCAGTGTTTTTGTAAGAGGGATCATATCTTATTTACGTGGGTTGCGTTTGTATGTGTATAGTGCTCTCCAACGCATATTGTAGTATTTTTGTTTTGTTAGTCTCGTTTAGTGTATCCTATGTTGCTAGTTTCTCTGGATTGTCCATTTGTGATTGCCTCTTCGGTATGTATTCTCTAGCGTATATTGAGATACTCATTAGAAGATGCTTCAAGTTGTCATATATACAAGGATTATGGTATTCTCCACGCACACTGTAATGATCATAAGTGCAAATATAAGAAGTAGGAAATGCTTACTCTTCGTGTGTTGCTATTTGTTCCTTTTTGGGTTGCAGTTTTTAATTTCTTGAGCAAATTGCGTACGACAAGTTGCTTAATTTCTTTGCAATACGAAATATATTAAGCACTGAGTGGAGTCTTGAGGAAGTACTACACAAATTAGGAAATATTTTATGTTACATTATAATTATTATGATTTAGTGGTGTGTAGGTAATACTTTGCTTCAAATAAACCCTGTAATGTGAATGAAATTTATGCATTTGTAACATTAATGAATACTGTCTAGTGTACTGACTGTTTAACCCATGGGAGCGATGCAGTTCTTAGTTGTTTTTTTTTGGGGGGAGGGGGTTATTTTGGTTTGGTTATTTTGTATTCGTAATCTTGAGGTATGATATCCTGGACAATTTTGAAAGATAATTTCACCTTTATGCTATTCTTGTTGATAGACCCACTTCTCGGAAATAAAACGTTGTGCACCAAATAGTATAAGGACGACAAAGATGGCCTGATGTTATGTTTATCGAAAGAAGTAAAGAATACTATTAAACTACGGACTAGGGGCTGTCTCACACTCATTTTATCGTATGAGTTATGGTTTTTATTAAAGACACTACTGTGAATTGGGACAGTTCGGCTATTTTCTCCAGGTACTTCATCAAAAAAACAGACCGGCACGATATCGCCGAAATATTGTTGAAAGTGGCGTTAAACACCATCACCCTAACCTTTAAAAACTGTAGGAGTTCTATCAAGATTATCTAAAAAGTATTCAGCTCTACAAAATCTTGGGAGCTGTCAAGGCCATTACAATATGGTTGTCTACATATTCAATTGGTGTCTATCATAGCTTTAATGAACGTGAGAGAAAACCGAAAGGTCAATCAAGAAAGAGCAATCCAGATGTAGTGGCAGCATCGGGCACTCAATACACAAGACACAGACAAGTAAGACAAAAAGCACAACACAACACAGAAAACTAAAACGATGAATACCACGGGCCCCACCATAAAACCAGGGGTAATCCCAGGTGACTTCAATTTCTTCTCATGCCAAGGTGTACTCGATACAACTTTATGAGATAAAGTTCGTCGGTCACATGCGTTGGGTCAGTGGTTATCTCTGGGTACTCCGTTATCTGCCAACAGTAACGCTGAGCGCCATGATATTATGAAAGGAACGTCTAAACAGTGATGGTTCACAATATGATAATGGCAACAAAACGAACAGTCTCCTCTCACCTTAAATCATTGAATAAAAGGAAAGGCCACTACAAATGACTGGGAATTCAGGTTACAGCTTGGGACAGACACAAACATAAGCCTGCTAATAGGTACTCAACCCTCTGAATTATTATTGAATGTTGCTTTAAATACCCCAAACATAACTATATATATAAAAACATATGTATTTCTTTAGTTTTAAGCCATCCTGGCAGTTATTGAACTAATCATTACAAAAGGATAAACATTTAAAAAATAGCCTGAAATATATTACAGCTAACAAATAGTTTATGGCACTAAGGGTCATATGGGAGTTTATGAATCGGGATGTCACCCACAAAATAATATATGGACCGCACCGAAGCTGAGGTCCATATACTATTTTTTGGGTGACAAACTGGTCCATAAACTGCCATTTATGCAGAAGTGTCATGAACTATTCGTTATATTATACTCAATAGATACAAATCTGTCAGACGACATGTTTTTGTTTTTGTTATTGTATATCTAAGACAAAAAACGAGTTCCAACAAAATCGCGCCCGGTCAATATTTAACAAATAGTTCATGGCACTAAGGGCAACCTTCTTCATCTTCACGATCAGTATATGCTATTACATCTTGCATTAGACGGTTAGCGTCACTGATATTACGACCTTTTACAAATCCCTTCTGGTCCAAATGTATTAATTTTGGTAAAACAACTTTTAATCTCTCTGCAAGAATTTTTGCAATTATTTTGTAGTCACTGTCTAATAGAGTCAGTGGTCTCCAGTTCCATATATCTTCCCGCTCCCCACTGTTATGTAAACGAGTAAGAACCCCCTTATATTGTGAAGAAGTTAGTTCTTTTTTATCGAAAATATCCTTTACAAGCAGAAAGAATTCGTCTTTGATTTGTTCCCGGTGAGTTGTATAAAACTCAGAAATTATTCCATCCTCTCCAGGTGATTTATTTCGTTTTAAAAATGTTTATTTTGTTTTTGATTTTTTCTATTTTTACATCCAATTCGAGAGTTTCTTCTTCATCCTCATTTAACTTACTTTCAATATGTTGCGTTAGTTTATTAGCACTGTTTGCATCCCATCCCTCAGTTGTAAATAACTTGGAGTAAAATTTTATTTGTTCGTCAATTATTGAATCTATATCATATGTATACGTACCTTCTGTGTTTTTAATTCGATTCCACATTTTGTTTTCTCCCTGGTTTTTTTTTCAAGTTCAAAGAAATATCGAGTTCACCTTTGCCCTTCTTCCGTCCATTTTTTTTTCTTGAACGAATTTTTACGGCTTCCGCTTTTTGTGTATAATATTTTTTTTTATTAAATTTTCAAATTCTAGTATCTTATCTTTTATGATATCGCCGTCATCTGTACTAGATTTAAGATTTTCTAACTGTTTCTCAAATTTGTCTATGTCTTTTTTTACTTTGACCTTTTCTTAATTGCTTACTTATTTGCATTGTCAAATATTTAATTTTAGTCTTTGTAACATCCCACCATTCTTGAATATTTCTGAACCTTTCTATCTCATTCTTCCATATACCCCACCAAGTAGTGAATGCTTTTGTAAATAGTTCACTAGTTATAGTGTTAAAATTCATTGCCCAAATTCCCGGGCCCCTCTCAATGTCATCTAATTTTAATTTAGTGGATAGTAAGTCGTGATCGCTGAATGGAAAGTGTTTTATATTTGTATCAGACACTAAACACTTTACTACATAAACCATTTGAACATTAAAAAAAATCAATACGTGATTTTGAATTCCGCCTTTGAAAAGAATATCGTTTTTTATTTGGGTTAAGCTTTCTCCATGCATCATATCAATCATACCTAGTAATACGATTTTGTAGTTCTATTTTGCCTATGTCGTCCGTCCGTCGATTGGGATACCTATCGATCTTTTGATCAAGAATACAATTAAAATCTCCCAAAACAATATTGTAATGATAAATACTATCATCTTTATGGTTGTAAGAAATATTTTGAAAAGAATCGCAAAATTGTTTTCTATCACTGCATAGATTTAGAGCATATATATTAAAAATATGAAAAATTGCATTTTCTGTGTTTATCTCAGATGTTAGTAGTCTACCAGTCTTATCAGAAAATTTAAATTAATATCACAAGCAAAATGTTTACTTAAAAGGATAGCCACATCCCACGAGTCACTAGATCCACATAACCATGCACTAGCACTACCCCTTGTGCTTTCCATTCACTTTCCCACCGGTTAATATCAACACCGCATCATTTCATTAAGAGAGCAGATGTTGTCTCTTTTAATAAGTTTAACCCCGTCACTTTTTATTGAAGCGTCTGTAAATTCCAGAAAGTGAGCGGTCATGTATATATGTATTAGGGATATCGATTTTCCCTCTTTATACAATTTTTCTATTGGATTTTGGAATTGTTGTCAGTGTGGGTGATTTCGAATCCCGCTCAGTCGATACTATACAATTATAGTATTTTGTTGAGGTCAATACGAGTTTTTATGGACCTTAAAATCGATATTGATTTCTAAGGTCCATAAAAACTCGTATTGACCGATACAAAAGACTGTAATTGTTTTATTACATAAAATGAAAAGTGAAAGTGAAACCAAGTTAATATGAAATTAATCACTTCATTATGACGTCATACATAATGCATGGAAAGTGAAAGTGAAAGCGAGTCAATACGAGATTTAATCAAACAATATCAAATTTTACGGAATGTCAGGTGACAGCATGATAGCCAATAAAATTGTTTAAATAAAATCATTATGTAATAAAACATTATATGATAAAGCGGCAGGTCGGTTAATTTCTCTGGATATTCCGGTTTCCTCCACCAATAAAACTGATCGCCACGAAATAATTGAAATATTGTTGAAAATAGCGTCAAACACCATTACCATAGCCCATGTGTAGCGGCAACCTATACATATGTTGCTACATGTATAAGCAAATGCAAAATGACCTTCATTTCTGAAAAACTCCTACGCGGAATAGACATGTTCGGCTTGTTTCTACATGGATCAAACGTGCTTATAATGTTTTGATAAGATATAATTAGAATTACTTTCTATCACCATGTTTGTAACAAGAGTAATACGACGGCTGCAACATGTGGAGCAAGAGCGCCTGTGTTCTTCACCGATTTAAGTAGGATTCGAGTTGCTTGATCTTCAGTTATTTGTGTAGTTTTGTAGATTATTGTTTGTCCTTCTGTACTTTTTTTCTTTAGGTCATTGTATTGTCTCTCCGTCTTCGCTTTGTGACTTCTTATTGCCTATTTGGTATCTTCAAGCTATTTTTTTTAACTTTCTTATTCTCACTTGCTTACGGCAATACTTAATGTAGTCTGTTTGGCATACAGACGAAACTTGCAGTGAAACATTTGATTAGGTTAAGAAAAACAAAACGGAACGTGTTATTAATCTTATTTAGATTTAATTAAACTGGAGACAAAACAACTTTCAATGCGCATTCGCGGAACATCACAATAATGTGCATCAAATAAAATCTGAAAAAAATAACTAACCCTTCACAAACTTTTGTTTTGTTTATTTTGTTTGCTTGTATGTTTTAACTGGTTTTATTATTTGCCCTTAAATTTGTATTTTGTTTTTGCTTTGTTTATTGGTTTTTATATTTGCATCTTTTTGTTTTTGTTTTTGTCTTTTTTTTTTTGGTGAGGGGGTATTATTGTTTGTTTTCTTGTTTGTTGTTTTTTATTGGGGGGGATGTGAAATTCGTTATTTGTGTTTTTTCAGTTGTTTTTCTATTTTTACCATTTTCTTTTTTTCGTGGTAAATACTAATAAATTCATAATGTCAATTCATAACACGAACTGCAATTAATAAGGTAATTTATTTCATCTACGATATTCAGAGACGTGGTGTTGATGACTGCAATTCCGTCTATGTGTTGTATCTCCATAGTAACAGTTAGACCACTGTAATATAATATATTAAGTTATTAACAATCATAATGTGTTATAAGAAAAACGTACTGTTTTCATAAAGACGAGATTCGAACTCACAACGTTAGCAGTGATAGACACTGATTGCACATCTAGTTGTGAATCCAACTACCATCCAATCACGACCACGGCGGACCCAGTGTGGAAGTAACGAACATGAGAGACCACCCAACATTACACCGAGACACTTATTAAAGTAAAGGTACAGTTTGTAGTAAGCCATGATATAGATGTAAAGGGACATGATAGACTATCTAACATTACACTTAGACACAAATTAAGTTAAAAGAACAACTTGTAGTGAGAAAGGACGTGGATATAAATGAACATGAGAGACTATCTAGCATTACACTTAGACACAAATGCAACTAACAGAACAACTTGTAGTGAGAAAGTACATGGATATAAATGAACATGATGATAGACTGTCTAACATTACACTTAGACACAAATGCAGCTAACAGAACAACTTGTAGTGAGAAAGTACATGGATATAAATGAACATGAGAGACTACTAGTATCTAACATTACACTTAGACACAAATGCAGCTAACAGAATAACTTGTAGTGAGAAAGTACATGGATATAAATGAACATGAGAAACTATCTAACATTACACTTAGACACAAATTCAGCTAAGAGAATAATTTGTTGTGAGAAAGGACGTGGATATAAATGAGCTTGAGAGACTATCTAACATTAGGCACACATTAAAGTAAAGGAACAGCTTGTAGTCAGAAAGGGTGTGGATATAAATGAACATGTGAGACTATCTAACATTTTACACACATTAAAGTAAAGGAACAGCTTGTAGTAAGAACGGGTGTGGATGTAAATGAAAATGAGAGATTATCTAACATTAGACACACATTAAAGTAAAGGAACAGCTTGTAGTAAGAAATGATATGGCTGTAAAGGAACATGAAATACTATCTAACATTAAACTTAGACACAAATCAGCTAAAAGAACAACTTGTAGTGAGAAAGGATGTGGATATAAATGAACATGAGAGACTATCTAACATTAGGCACACATTAAAGTAAAGGAACAACTTGTAGTAAGAAAGGGTGTGGATGTAAATAAACACGAGAGACTATCTAACATTAGATACAAATTAAAGCAAAGGAACAGCTTGTAGTAAGAAAGGGTCTGGAAGTAAATGACCATGAGAGACTACCCAACATAACACTTAGAATAGACACAAATTAAAGTAAAGGAACAGCTTGTAGTAACAAAGGATATATATGTAAATGAGCATGAGAGACTATCTAACATTAGAGACAAAATAAAGTAATGGAAACATCACCTTTATTGCTGTTCTACATTTCACAGTCAGAGTAGGGTCTTCAACCATGAACATGAGAGACTAATCAACATTAGACACAAATTAAAGTAAAGGAAACATCGTTTTTTATTGCTGTTCTACTGCTCACAGTCACAGTAGGGTCTTCAACAATGAACTTAATTCATACCCTAAAATGAGTGTGAAACGGTCCCTAGCCTGTGGTACTCTTTATGTATGTTGATATGTGCCTCATCAGTGCATCCTTGTCATTTTGGTGTGGTAGAATTGGTAACCTTAACCAGTTTTTGCTATACTGTATAGTTTATTTGGTTATCTTGCTTTTAATATCTTTTAGTTTGTTCTTTGCATGCAGAAATATATATTATCAAGTAACTAGAATGATATGATCATAATATCGCTGGGTTTTTTATTGTGACGCTATTATGATGTCGCCTTACCAAATCATCGATAATGATGCTATCGTTTAGATGTTTCGCTCGAAATGGACTTCTCTTCGCATCTCAAATCTCAGGCTTCTCCTTCGATCCGAGATTACTTTGAGAAATTCATTCTCGCAAAGCAAATCAACAATAGTATATATTTATAAGTAATTTTTTGCATTTGACCTTTGATCTCACCAAGAGATATTTTCAGTCAACTGACTTACTCTGATACTGGAAAATATCTGTCAATGTGACGTCATACAGATTATCACATATTTGCACATAATATGTACCTTTTTGCATGTGTGATGAACGAAGTACCGGGTCCATATCAGTGCCCGGAGCAAATAACCGGTTATTTCTCCTTGCGTCGAAGATGTCATTGTGACACGTAAGCAAACATGGCATACGAGGAAGCATTGAATAAACGGTTACAATACAGCAGAGATGAAGAATATCAATACAAAACGTAAAGCTGAGAGTGACATAAGAATATTCAAGGATTGGCTATGAACAGTGGGAGAAATCCGTAATCCTAAAGATATTGGAGTCCAGGAGATGAACATGCATCTTGAAGATTTTATTTTCAACTCGCACGAAATCCAAACAGGATTACGAACTGACTCATTGAAATGTGTCCAAACTTCCATCAGTAGATATCTTAGTGATGGCGAATGTTGATTAATTGACGCCATCGTGTCGACTATTGAGACATAAATATAGAACAGTTACTCCAATTTCCGTCAACGGCTACTAATAATAACTCTGCTTAGCAAACCGTTATCGATTTGGTTCCAATAATGCCAAACACCAGAATAGCGCTATTTTCATACTCCAATATCCAGGGCAATCTGACAATATTTTTTTATGGCACAAATGAAAAGAATTGGACATCTGATTTATATTGAACAGTGATGTTTAACAGCTGTGTAAAATATTGTGAATTATATTGTTGACTTTCAAACACTTTATTTATTTTGTTGTTATTTTGATGAATAAACATAAAGTCTTCATTTATTTTTAATTTAGTTCAGTCATGGCTAAAATATGTGATAAACAGATTATAACATGGCCTTTTCCATATCGGTCCTGGTATCATCCATCGACCCATATCAGCCCTCGGCTATCGCCTTGAGCTGATATGGGAGTCACGGGATGATAATAGGGCCGATATGGAACAGGCTATGTTATAATCTATATTGATGATGTTACCGATAAAGGAATAACGTCAGTTTTGAAGATCTCGAATTTCAGTATAACTAGTATCACATATCGTCCTTTCGGACTCGCTGCGATACTAATGGTCATGTATGTCTCGACCTTCATAACTACAGTTATTCTCTATGTATTGCCATTTACTTTCTAAGTAGACTGTTATCAAGACTCCTATTACATTTAACCTTTACCTAATACTGTAAACTCCTGTTCATCTCTTCCTAGTCTATTTTCTGCGGTACAGAAATAGGTTCCACTGTCAGTTAGCTCTAGTTCCTCAATAAACATGATGTGCCATCTTGGCGTAGAAATATACAGATCGGGAGAATAATCACCGATATAATTCGAGTTGTGGAGATATTTTCGTCTGTCATTAGGGACACGTTCCCGTACACCATTTTTCAATTTCCAATATCTTACACTTGGAACTGGCAATCCTATTAATCAATTATATGCACAATAAGTATTAAAAATATTGCTTACATGCAAATCACATTGGCAGAATACCCCCGGAAACAATTCAGAGACCTTGTTCCGCAGTATATATCCAACATATCTATGTCATTATGAGTTGTAGATAAGTCTGAATTGAGATGATTTTCGTGTCGCTTCACAGTAACACGACGGGGGTTACAAGCAAAGAAAGAACTGCTAAGCCCTTCCAGAGCATATGTGTTCAGCCCACTTGTTTTCCATATAAAGACGATATTTGTGTCGCGTACTGGAGTTATAACAGATTGCCCTTTGGCTGCGCCTGAGATTTCTGTCGGTTTTATTGGAGTTTCTGTTTCTCAATCTTTAGTTGTATATGTAACTATAACTGCTTGCCCTTCCGCTGAACCTGGGATCTCTCTCGTTCCTATTAGTCTTTTTGTTGCTCAATCTTTAGTTGAATATGCAGATATACATGCTTTCCCTTTGGCTGCACCTTAGATCTCTGTCGTTCCTATTGGTCTTTCTGTTGCTCAATCTTTAGTTGTATATGTAGCTATAACTGCTTGCCTTTCCGCTGAACCTGAGATCTCAGTCGTTCTTATTGGAGTTTCTGTTACTCAATCTTTAGTTGTATATTAATATCTTATTGACCATTGCTTTTATTTTCCTCCTTTTATTCTTTTAGGTGATTGTATTGCCTGTCTTTCATCGATTTACGGCATCTGTTTACTACTGTGGTATATTCTTATTAAACAATAATTATATTCTTACTAGAATTTATCAATAACTCGTAATCTGATTGGATATCGTCACTTATTCTACGTCATTCGAAAGTTATTTATAAATCAATATTTCCGTTTACTGTACTACTTATTTTGTAGCGTTACGGTGTAGGAATACGAAAAAATAATCCACCAAGAGTTATTAGTATTTAACGTCGAAAACAACACGATGTCCAAGAATAAGAATTATAAGGATTCAGCACTGTGTTTTTAGGAAATTATGTATGCATAAACTCCGGCAGCTCACTCACAAACCATCGGAGTTTATTCAGTTGTGAGTGAGTTGTCGAAGTTTATACATAGATAATTTCCCAAAAAAACAGTGTTTAATCCTATAATACATTTTCTATGCAATGATAGGAATTATTTTCACCGACGTAATTGCCTAGTAGAAAGTTGTAAGATGTTCAGTTCTAAAGAAAAATTGTATTTAGAAATCTTACCGTCCACAACACACTCAAGTCGAACATACTTATCCCATCCTCGTCCAGTTGTTATGGTCGTGTTGACAGCTGTAACTATAGCCGGAAAGAAAGGTACTCCTATTTTCGTATCAACACGTGCTGCTTTAGAACCATGATTATCTGCGATGCAGAAATATTGCCCCGAATCCTCTTCAGTGACTGATGGAAAATGTAAGATGGGACCCTACATAAATACGAAATGAAATATAAAAACACGTTGAATGTCATTTTTTACGCCATAGTTAAAATGTGAAAATATCAAAACTAAAAAAAAACAAGAATAAACTAGACACAAATAAAATAGTGCTGATCTTTTTGTACTTTTTTGTATTATGTATTCATCGTTTTTACCGTATACATATTTGTACTGGGGCCGTGATGGCCGTGATCGTATGGTGGTTGGATTTACAACTATCAATGCAATCAGTGCCTATCACCACTGATGGTGTGAGTTCGAATCTCGATCAGGGCGAGGTGTACTACATTATGTGATAAAGTTTGTCAGTGACTTGCGACAGGTCGTTGGTTTCCTCCGGGTCCTCTGGTTTCTTCCTCCAATAAAACTTACCTGCTTTCTGGCTTTTTTCTTGGTAGCAGCCTACGCTGTGCTGGAAAAATTAAAATGCACGACTCTTCCTAGACCGAGACGTTTCCGATTGACATTGTTATCGCAGATAGAAAAAAAGCACTGTGATGCATCCAATTCTAAATAGCAAACAAAGACGCCATCGTAGTCATCATCGTATGGTAGTTGGAATTATAGCTGCCTGTGCGATCAGTGCCTATCACCACTAAAGCTGTGAGTTCGACATGTGGCTTGGTGTACTTGATACAACATTATGTGATAAAGTTTGTCAATTACTTGCGACGGGTCTATGGATTTCTCCGGGTACTCCCGTTTCTTCTACCAAACCTAGCCAGACGAGAAACAAAACATCTATCTGTAAGCATTTCTAATAACACCTTTAGAGAGGTAATTATGTCTTATTGTGAATAAAGCTGAAATACTGATTACATTGCATCACCTTGTTTATGTTAAACAATAATCAATTTATCAATCAATCAATCAATCAATGAACTGAAATAATCAGCTGTTGAATGTAAATACTTGGTTCTACATGTACTGAAACTTACCTCAGAGTGAAAATCACTTCCTTCTTTACCCCAGTATACAGTTGGCACTGGATAACCGGACGCTTCGCAAGTGAGACTAAATTCCTGACCAAGATCAAGCAAATGTCTACGTGGAATGTCTTCTATCGACGCTTCAGCTGTAAAAGTTATGATAATGTTCTAGATAAGATTAAATTTGTTTAACAGCAATATGATATTTTTATTCAAAATGCTTGTTACCTTCTTACTTCAATAGCACAAGCTACTTATGACGTGTTTACCCTTCCGGAGCACCTGAGTTCACACCCGGATTATAGTGGGGTTCGTGTTACTCGATCTTTGGTTTTATTTCTATGTTTTGTAGATCGTTGTTTGTCCTTTTGTACTTTTTCTTTTGGTCACTGTGTTGTCTGTTCCTCTTCGATATGCGCATTCTGATTACCCCTTTGGTATCTTCAAACTCTTCATAATAATATGTTCGTATAAAAGTAAAATAATTTCAAATAATATAATATAATTGATGAGAATCAGACTTTAATTGAATTTACTTATAAATATATACCTACATCTACACACATACACATATACATATGCATACATATGCATATATATATATACAATGTATATATATATGGAGCGGATGTGGTCGAGTGTTCTAGGGCGCTGGACGCTAAGGCTACGCGATTGGTGCTGCAGTGTATCAATGGTGTGAGTTCAAATGCCGTCGAGGGACGAACACAAATTTGACAAGTAAAAAAATTTATAAACGTCTAAAATGGTTTGTAAAACAACACCAAATACACAAAACAATGTGATAAAGAATTTAACACTTCGTTGAATGAAAACATGTTTCGTTCCACCGAGGGACTTTATCAATGTCTAATTTTTCGTCCCACCGAAGGACTTTATCAATGTCTAATTAGAAGTCTAGAAGATTGTGCAACAATACCGATACAGATGTTACAAAAGATATATTGACAAAATTTTCGATCAACGAATGACCTTCTTTAGTGTATATCAAAATTTGTAAAGATCAGATGGTATAATTACAACTCACTAAATAGTCCGTTACTCGTCAAGTTCTCTGGTTGGTAGATTCCCTTAGACTTTATATATATATATATATATATATATCAAAATCTCTCATAATGAGGTAAATAATAAAGTTCCGCTGAAGATGGCCGGCTTGACCGGTCGAAAGCTCCGGATTTGAATTTATGAGATTATGTTATATATATATTACGGATTTAGTTTGTGATAAAAAATGTCATTGGTTGTTAAGCCATGCATGTCAGCATCTATTCGTAAAACAGACGGGGTATATATTTCAGTCTCCTAAAACGATAACAACATGGAAGACAAACAATTAGGCTTCACTGAATCAATAGAATAATACGGAATAATAAATGTATTTTTACCAAATGAAAGGGTGTTTTTAAACTCAAAACGACTGTATGAACAAAACAAATATTGCAACAGATAATTCCGTCACACATACCTGATCGAATCAGCAAACTCATATGTTCCACGGCTGTACCATAGAGTGATCCACATCAAAATAAACAAAACATTGAGGCTTGAAAACTTTCGACGTCATGGGGCCACAACAAGGTTTTATTTACATGTTGTTAACATTTAAATTATTGAAACTCTTTCGCAAACCCGTTGGTTTGTTATGTGATATATTAATGTGATACGTGTATTTATAAAGTTTATAAAATTTAGTACATATGAAATTGTATTGGTTTAGAAATTTAGTACAGTATTTTCTTGCGCCTCAGAGAATATAGAACCTAAGCCGGGAATGTCACATATTATACCCTGTTAGATAGCTGAATAACATATAATATATATACATGTATATACATATTTACATTTCAACATTTTTCCATATTTTTATTAACAGTTAACTATTTTTAAAGTTTTGCACCTGGCTTATTCTAGTAATATATTCTCTCGCAAATAAATAATATATGCTGATTTGTTTAGTCTTTTGTTCAGATACATAATATGCTTTGTATATAGAAAATCCTAAAATTCCTACAAAAAAAAACAAAAAAAAGTTGAAGTCAAAATAATCTTTATCAAATATCTTATATCCAGTAACATTAAGTCTTAATGTGACGCATTTTCTATATTAGACTTTTTCAAAATTTGTTGCATTTTCACCCAAAATTATTTCAGATAGGGACAAGAAATAAAGTAATGTAGATAGTCTTCATCTTGACCACAGAAATTACATTGGTTATTATTAGCAATTCGCCATTTCATTAACAGTTTCTTTGTAGGAATTATATATTGCAAACATTTCCATCTGAATATTTTAAGCTTATTTTCTTCTAAATAATGAAAAATATATTCATTATACAAATATTTGTTGGACATTTGTGTTGGATCTATACATTTTTCATTTACTA
>MJUT01037428.1:139956-164986 GCA_002080005.1 Gigantidas platifrons
CAATACAGAGACAAAGGCAACATTGGGCACACAAGACACAGGACGGAGCCAAACCAAATCACAAAACCACAACACAATACAGAGACAAAGGCAACATTGGGCACACAAGACACAGGACGGAGACAAACTAAATCACAAAACCACAACACATTACAGAGACAAAGGCAACATTGGGCATACAAGACACAGGACGGAGCAAAGCCAAATCACAAAACCACAACACAATACAGAGACAAAGGCAACATTGGGCACACAAGACACAGGACGGAGCCATACCAAATCACAAAACCACAACGCAATACAGAGACAAAGGCAACATTGGGCACACAAGACACAGGACGGAGCCAAGCCAAATCACAAAACCACAACACAATACAGAGACAAAGGCAACATTGGGCACACAAGACAGAGGACGGAGCCAAGACAAATCACAAAACCACAACACAATACAGAGACAAAGGCAACATTGGGCACACAAGACACAGGACGGAGACAAACTAAATCACAAAACCACAACACATTACAGAAAATTAAAAAGATGAGCAAATGATAAAAAAAAATCCAACATTTGAACGATCTCGCCCTGTTTATATGTATTATTAGATTTTGAATTACTTTTGACAAAGTAAGACTTATCTCTACTAATAACAAGATACTGATATATTTATTCTTCGTTCTTCTTTGAGAAGCAAGGTTGGATCAACTCTTTAATTCTAGATTTTAGAAGCGTATGTGGAATTATGGTATTATATAAGATAGATAGATCAAATGTGTTAATGCAGTAACACACTGAGATCTAGACCTTAAAGTCTCCAGCAAGTATTTTGAGCTTTTTTTTATCCACATTTGGTTAGCGCCATATCTCGAAAAGCAGTTACAGAAACCTGTCTAAAGCGGATCCTGAGTAAACAGAAAACCTGCCTAAGCCAGACAAACTTTACAGTTCTACCTACTAAATGTCTATGTAATTTGAATCTGTGTAAACCGAATACCTGTCTAAACTTAACAAATTCAGTCCCATAAGGGTTCGGTTTAGACAGGTTTTACTGTATAATGATATTTATGGAGACCCATTTTCACAGCTGTAAAACTAGAAGTTAAAATTTTAGAAAGAGGCTTGGTAGCCCCCACTATATAACGTTGTTCGTTTGGTATCCAGAATTATGAAGGAAGATCATAATCCTCATTTTCAGGGACAGTTCAAAAGGAGACATGACTGACATGTGATTTTCCATGATTTTCTCTATTGATAGCTTAATAACTGCATTTGTTTGTCCTTTTGTACTTTTTCTTTTGGCCATTGTGTTGTCTGTTCTTCTTCGATATACGGATTCTGATTGCCCCTTTTGTATTTTCAAACTCTTCTTTGATTATATGGAGAGTTATCCAAGCCTAAATATATCACTAAGCAATCAATGTAATGGGGTTTTTTTGCAGATACAGACGGTGTTTTAGGGCCATTATCTGCAGGAACTACAACATATTTGTAGTGAATAATGGATATTGTTTCTACAACAGCAGGATCTTTGAATAAAGATGCTGTTGTTTTTGCGCTCATTGAGCATATGATTGTTCCGATTCGAAATTGAATCAATGACCTAACAACTTTACCCCATTCTGAAAGGGTATCAACTTCCTCTTCTTATCGCTTTGTCCGTTTTCTGGCATAGTCCTCCAATTTATGGACTGTGGCTCACGATATTTTGGACCTTTAGCAAACATTTACGGAGATTCTCATTGTCTTTGATGCTGTTATCCCCCGTAATGAATTGGCAGGCGGTACTATATTTAAATGGAGAACTGTGGTTAGTCGGGAGGTTTAGCTTTTAGGTCTTCAATGCTGAAGTCCTGTAGTACACGTATATAAGTAAAGAATAAAAATGGGTGTGGTATAGGTGTATGAAATAATAGGAACAGATTGATCTTTGAAATAAGGTGGAACCATAGCTCTAACAGATTGATCTTTGAAATAAGGTGGAACAATAGCTCTAACGGATTGATCTTTGAAATAAGGTGGAACCATAGCTCTAACGGATTGATCTTTGAAATAAGGTGGAACCATAGCTCTAACGGATTGATCTTTGAAACAAGGTGGAACAATAGCTCTAACAGATTGTTTTTTGAAATAAGGTGGAACCATAACTCTAACAGATTAATGATGTTGGATATTACCCAAGTTGATGGCACCCGAACCTTTGTGAGCAATGTATCGCTACCGCCCTGAAAATCCTGTGATGACCAATATCCACTATAATAGCAGTTAGTTTGTACAGAGTAGAATAAGGATCAGTAGTTAATATTGACGATAGCCATGACTCCGTTTGTGTCTATGAGTGTTTTAGAAAATGTTCATCACATTCCCTTTGCTGCATCCTGGACGAGATATGTTATCAATTTTGTCATTACACATATGGCATAGCAGTACCCAGCTTTCGAATCCAGCATTCTTCTTTTTGTCTACAGAGTGTTTAATAAGGGTTGCTGTTAAAATGGTATTTTTTTTTTCTAGAATACGAACTTCCATAGAGCGGTTAGAGTGGTCCTCATACAATCTCATTACATTTTATTTGCATAGAGTGTGATATTCAAGTTATTATAAAATTCAAAACTCGTTTGTACAGATACAAATTGATGAAAAGTATAAAATTTATAACCTATTTGTCCATTGTTATATTCGTTTGTATTTGAAAAAGATACATATTTAGGCAAAATAAAAAAAATATATAAAAACGTATTTTTTTTTCAACATTTTATTTATTCATTGCTATATTCATTTATTAAGTGTAAATTACAAAATCAGGACATAATTGTATAAGTTGACATTGATGGTAAAGTTAATCAGGAATTATGTTTACTGATTAACAATTGATAATTACCTTTATAATCTATTATTATTTTAATAACATATAGTTGAGAGGGTGATAGATCAGCTTGTTACACTGAGAAAAACATTGTCAAACGAGGCTGACAATGTCTTTTTCGAAGGGTAACAATCTGATCTATCACACTCTCAACTATATGTTATTTAGGTGTGAAACCTTTAATTAATTTTTTCAACATTTTCTACTAAATTGGTGTTTTTCCGAGCCTGCCTGGCTATTTTATCTTAAGTTTATCCTTTCTAAGACCATATATTTTCTGAAACGTACATGCTTCCTCTACGTTCTGTGAAAATATCAGGGGTTGTTTAAAGTCTTGCAGTGAAATGCCAAGCTATGGAAAACACCTACTCTAAAAATAGCTCGGTCATCCCCGGGAAATTCAATATTTAAATATCATGCATCAAATTTTCCATAGAGGTATTAAAATACAACTAAATGCATCAAATGTGTGCTCAAAATAATCCTTATATATTTAACTTCAATTATCAATTGTAATTATTCCATTCCATTCAGTATTTGTCACAATACAACAAAGCGAAAGGAACTATTTTCTTTAAAAGGGACTACTTTTGTATATGTACTAAGCTCTGATTAGTGAAATATAGGTCTGACACCTAAAGCAATATCAACCACAACAAACCTTTTAAGGTATATGGCTGTCTCATATTTGCAAGAACAAAAATGTGCAAATGCCAAGGTACCCCCTTGAAGGTTTTTAATGAAAATATCTTCTTTTACAGCTGTTGAGTTCAGATTGTGTAATATACCACAACTTACTTATTCCCTAATATATTATAGTTATTAAGCTAATTTCTAACATAATAAGCATTGTTACACATATATATGCCTATGTTGTATATTTAATAGCTAAATACTATGAAGTGTTTGCATTTAACCCCCTCTAATTAATCCATAAAATGAGTTCTAATCATTCTTAATTTTGTTAATTCATGCTTTAACCCCATAAATTATGAGGTTTAAGGCATGAACTAAGTTTTTGTATAAATTCCATCAAATATGCAAAAATATGATTTATTAATATTCAAGTCTTGGAATTTCTTATGGTGCAAAACTAAAATTTTCCCCAAAACTCAATAAATATATGCTTCCACATAATTTTGTCCCACTGCTTAAGCAAGCTGGATGTTCAAATGTACTGTTACAGCCAAATAGTACTCTAAAACATGAAATCCAAATTGACAATTTGAAAAATTTACAGAAAATGCTATGAAGTCAATATAATTTTCCTGAGATGGTTTAAATTACCAAATTTTCATAACATAATTTTCAATTAAAACTACTTTCTACAGCCTTATATTGTTTCATAAGTACAATTTACATGTATTCTAATTGAATCTACCAAAATTTATGAGGAAAGATTTGTAGGCTTGACAAAAAATCCAATAGTGATATCACCATATTCTATATTTGAAGTCGACTAACTGACACATGATGATTTTTTTAAAATCCTTAATAGCAACAATATTTTCAATATTATATGCCCTTCTACTGCAAAATGACATTCAATCACATATCCCCAATAATTATAAAGTCATAAATAAAAATAAAATGAGTTGCAATACCCTCTTTCCAAAATATTACATAACATGCATTTCGACCATGTAATCTGACACCACAATGCATTTTGTAACATTTTCGTATGAAAAATGTCACTCTGTGTCTGTTGTGACATATTTAGGCTAATTTGAACATGATAGCAACAAAAGTTCAATTTGATGTTTTTTGACGTAAGGTGTGAAACCTATCATTAATTTCTTTCACATTTTCTACTAAATGTGTGCTTTTTTTAGCCTGCCTGGCTATTTTATCTTAAGCTTAACCTGTCTAAGACCATATATTTTCTGAAACTTACATGATATCTCTACGTTCTGTCAAAATATCAGGGGATGATTAAAGTCTTGCAGTGAAATGCCAGGCTATGGACAGCACCTATTCTAAAAATAGCTCGGTCATCCCCGGGAAATTCAATAGTTATAGGTCATGCATCAAATCTTCCATAGAGGTATTAAAATACAACTAAATGCATCAAATTTGGGCTCAAAATAATCCTTATAAATTTAAATTCAATTATCAATTTTAATTATTCCATTCCATTCAGTATTTGTCACAATACAACAAAGCGAAAGGAACTATTTTCTTTAAAAGGGACTACTTTTGTATATGTTCTAAACTCTGATTGGTGAATTATAGGTTTGACACCTTTAATTTATTATACTTAAAGTTTTCACTTTCTCGTTTGCAATGATGCTTTTTTTTTCTTCATTTTAATATTTCATTTTATATTCAGTCTATTCACTTTTAATGACAGGGTGACAGTAAAAAAATTGTTACCCACTGAGACATGTGTTAGAGCAGAATGTTACCCTCGTCTTATCCAATACAATTACAGCTTACATACATGAAGTATAATAAATTGTATTGCTAAGTAAAGAATGAGTTATTTTCTCACCCTGATTGATATTAGGATTTATTGTTGAAAAATAGTATTCAAAAATAGTTTTAAAATAATATTAACCCATAAATAGCAAGACTACAAGTCTAAAAATTATGGGCCAAGACATCAATATATAAATATGGTTACAGTTGAAATACAGTCGTACAAAGAGTTGTAAATCCTGTTAGAAAATGCAAAGAACATAAAAGTTATACAAAGAAGTAAGCAGAAGCCATAAATGGAAAACTGACAGCCAATCAAATAGTCAAACGAAAACTGACAGCCAATCAAATAGTCAAGCGAAAACTGACAGGCAATCAAATAGCCAAACAAAAAAGAACAAATGGACAAACGATGATCTACAAAACGTTACACAGAAAACTAATGATTGATCAACTCCTATTATGAAAAAAAGGAGGAGGGTAAGTCATGTGTGGCTAAAGAATTAGCAGTTTCTGATCCACTACTGACATCCGTTGTTACTGTTAAGTGACACGAAGGTTAAATTCAGGGGGACAGAAAGAATTAGCAGTTTATGATCCACTACTGACAACCCTTGTGTTACTGTTAAGTGACACGAAGGTTAAATTCAGGTGGACAGAAAGAATTAGCAGTTTCTGATCCACTACTGACACCCGTTGTTACTGTTAAGTGACACGAAGGTTAAATTCAGGGGGACAGAAAGAATTAGCAGTTTATGATCCACTACTGACATCCGTTGTTACTGTTAAGTAACACGAAGGTTAAATTCGGGGGGACAGAAAGAATTAGCAGTTTCTGATCCACTACTGACATCCGTTGTTACTGTTAAGTGACAAGAAGGTTGAATTCAGGGAGACAGAAAGAATTAGCAGTTTCTGATCCACTACTGACATCCGTTGTTACTGTTAAGTGACAAGAAGGTTGAATTCAGGGAGACAGAAAGAATTAGCAGTTTCTAATCCACTACTGACACCCGTTGTTACTGTTACTATCAAATAGCCAAACAAAAAAGAACAAATGGACAAACGATGATCTACAAAACTCTACACAGAAAACTAATGATTGATCAACTCCTATTATGAAAAAAATGGGGGGGGGTAAGTCATGTGTGGCTAAAGGATTAGCAGTTCCTGCTCCACTACTTACAACCGTTGTGTGACTGTTACCAAACATCATTAGTGCAATAAATTGATCATTAAATTGTCCAAGAAAAGAATACCACATAAATAAATATCTTAACAACTACAAAATACAAAAAATGTGAATTATCAACTTTACATCTAAGTAATATGAGATATCTGCAATTAATGTCCACTGGAACAAATATTAAAAAAGAGAAAGTACAAAACAATGCATCAAGGGCAATAGTTAGTTGGTGGAGCAAACCAGAATACCCGAGTCTTCTCCCGGCTTGCATCAGGCTACTGACAGTTTTCTGGGCTCACCATAAGCTAGAATGGAACATACACCATTAGCCATTAGCCCCTGATTGCATATATAGACGTGTGTAAGTATGTACATTTGTATTCCTTCAAAAGCAGTACAGCTAATAGAATACAACATAAATTAACTAACACCATTAGTGCAATACGTTTGTGTACCTTACCTTCAACAGAAAATATTCCAATACAAACAAAGAATACAAGTTTGGGCGAAGGTAATACAACCATGTTTAACTTGTGATATCAGTGTATGTCTAAGACTTGCTATAGGATATCTGCGTCAAGGGTTATATACATGTCATTATACTATTATAAGTTCAATTTGGAGTGATGATGATCACTAAATACGGCACTTAAATATAGATAATGATACTAATTTTAAACCACTTAAAAATGAAACAAAAGATAAGTTGAATTAGTGTTATTATTATTTATTGCCACATTCAGTAATTGTTCAGCAACATCGCGATCACCAGACTTAGTGTAACGTGAGAGATTTATAATGATGGAAAACCAGATCATCAACACTTGAGGTGGGTAACAGGACACAATGCAAACACATGTCACTGTTGCTATGGTTAACTGTCTATGGATATGTAGACAATTAGTTATTAAAGATGTATTCAAAATGCAAAGAACCGGTTCGAGCGAGTTGACAACTCGGCATGTGTATTTTTCAAGACCTGAAAAATGAAGGTTGCAGTTACCGTGGAGAAATAAATGTTCATGTATTCCACGGGGAAACTAGTGGTTACATCATGCTCGTTAAACTATCGTGTATAAAACTTGGGTGTTAAACAGGCGATGGAGCAGAAACTGCTTACCCTTCTGGAGCACCTGAGTTCACCCCCGGTTTTTAGTGGAGTTCGTGTTACTCGATCTTTAGTTTTATATGTATGTCTTGTAGATCGTTGTTTGTTTTTTTGTACTTTTTCATTTGGTTATTGTGTTGTCTGTTCTTCTTCAATATACGGATTCTGATTGCCCCTTTGGTATCTTCAAACTCTTCATGTGTTCGTTTAATATATTTTTTGTTTTCACCCAGATTAAATCATTTGAAATTAACATAATTAGATAATGTAATTGGGCATTAAAATTGTCCTTTATAGCTTGTTAGTTGATATAAAACACCACAAACAAGCGTCATTAAGCATTTATAGAAACATCATAAGCATACTTACATTGCAAAACATTTCCATTTAATTATCGTCGTGACGCCAGTTTGAAATTATTATAACATGGATATAAATATAAAAGAAATTAATATAATTTGATGATGGGATGTAATTCTGACATAGCGTACATCATCTACGATCAAGGTTAAAAGATTGGGAAATAAACAAATGTTTAGTGCATGGACATTATCTATTTAATGGAACGTAAAATTAAAGGATCTGGTTGGCTTCTTTTCGTTTTTCTTGAATAGCCCCTGTATGAATAAACGTTAGAGAAAACCGAGGGGGCAATCAAGTATGGACAATCCAGAGAAACTGGTAACATCAGAAATAAAATACAGGAACTAAGAGAAACTAAACAAAAACACAAACTGAAGTCTGCCTTGTTATAAGTGGCTGTTTGTAATTCGTTACCAATTAATCTCCATTATATATTCCTCTTTAAGTGGGAATATCATCTTCCACATATAGCCTCATGTCAGTCCAAATAACACTAACACGCGGTTTTTTACCACTCTCTTTTCAACAATACATCAAGTACAAGTATTTTGATCGCGTCCGTCAGTTTTATTGGTTGAGGACAGAAACTAGAATATCCTAGTCCTACCTCCACCTGTCGCGGTGTACTGACGACTTTCTGGGATCACCACGAGCTAGAATGCAACACACAACATTGGCCACTGATTGCATATATAGGTGTAAGCTTACGCTTTTCAATTGCTTCAAAAGCAGTACAGCTTATATAATACAACATAGATTAACTAACGTCAATAGTTAAATCCATCATTAAATTGTTTTAAAAAAAGAATACAACATAAATAAGTATCTTAACAACTACAATATACATAAAATGTAGTATCAATTTTAAATCTAAGTAATATGAGATCTCTGCCATTAATGCCCACTGGAACAAATATTAGAAAAGAGAAAGTACAAAACAATGCATCAAGGGCAATAGATAATTGGTGAAGCAAACTAGAATATTATAGTCTTCCCGCTGCCTGCATCGGGCTACTGGCAATTTGCTGGGTTCATCATGAGCTAGAATGCAACATACACCATTAGCCACTGATTGCATATATAGGCGTGTGTAAGTATATGTTTGTATTCCTTCAAAAGCAGTACAGCTTATAGAATACAACATAAATTAACTAACATTATTAGGGCAATAAAGTCACCTTTAAATTGTTTACAAAAAGAATACAACATTAATAGATATTTCAAACACTCCAATACAAATGTATAGTATCAATTATAAATTCAAAATGTAAATCCAACTACCATACAATCTCTGCTATCAATGCCCACTAGTACACATGCTAAAAATCTTACCGTACAAAGCAATGAACCAAGGGATAGGTAAATACAAATTATTTATCACCATGCTTGAATAGACGTATCACAAGTTCCTATTAGACATTTTCAATAACTATCTACGACTACGGTATACAACGACACCGACAGGTAAATTGCACGGGGCAATATCAAAATGTTCAATAACTATCTACGACTACGGTATACAACGACACCGACAGGTAAATTGGAAGGGGCTATATCAAAATGTTCAATAACTATCTACGACTACGGTATACAACGACACCGACAGGTAAATTGCACGGGGCTATATCAAAATGTATTTATAACATGTTTTTTTAAAGTTCATTTATTACTGCTACATATTTACGTTGCTTAAATCAATATCAGTCTGTCTGTCTGTATATATGTTCCAGACCATACGCGTATTTGGACCGTATGCGTATTTTTTCAAAATACCTATATGGGCGGACCATACGCGCACGGTCGGGCCGTACGCGTACGGTCTGTCTAGTTTTAAGAGATGATCGAGGATTCAATAATATTTTGCAGATTAACGTTATTCGAATCTAAAATATATATATTTTTAAAAGTTAATCATCGCAATTGTACAATTTAGAAATAAGTATAATTTAATCTAATACAAACTTACATGTCGGAATTTAGCATGTTCGTAATAAGTGAATTCTGCTCACTCGCAGTTAATAAAATAGTTTGAAATTGAATAAAGTTATTAAAGTAATCGCCAGTGAACAGAATGTTGGAAGAAACATTTGAAGCATATTTAGGAACTTTATTACAAAAACCATCAAACCAACTGTTTACTCGTGAGAAGACCGAAAGAATTACTAATGTTTAATGAATGGAAAGACTGATTCAGCTAGATTCCGACGATATGTGAAGGAAAAGAAATTTACATTGATAAACTGCCCTGAGTTTGGCATGGAAAATGAACTCAGACAGAAACCGAGACCAACTCGCAGACAGAAATCGAGACGGATTCACATACCCAACTGTAACTGACGCACAAATTGGGACTGGCAGTGCCCGCGGGGATTCGATGGTCGACTTAAGCTGTTCACAGACTAACGTGTTTTCTGTTATGGCTGACGTACATGTACAATAAGGGTAATAACAAAATTACAGAACTCTGAACAATCTTCCAAAGGGAAAGTACAAACTCATAAGTATATAAACAGACAAAATCAGTCAACAACCGGAAAACTGGGAAAACCGTAATGATCCTGACTTTGTACAGGCATTTCCAAAGAAATAGTGGGTTGAATCAGATTTTACGGCGCCAAATCTCCCACTTTCATTACGGTTCAAAGGTTCTGGTTGTCACTATAACAGTATTTAAAACAATATTGGAACAAAATAGGTAAAATAGTAGTCATCGCAGTACTAAATTCAGTAAGAAGGGTGGAACATCTACCGTGAACTGACCCGAAAACGAAGACGAACTGAAACGACGGAAATATCTAATGAGACTTACGATGTTACAGATTACAGACCTACACTGGATGAACTCATGGCAGTTGATGATTTTATGGTACTGAACGACATTATGCACTCACGGGTCAAAAGTGTTTCCTCACTAAGATATTTCCCTATATATTTCATATAAAACCACTTTTTTTCAAAACATTCTTCTGAAGTCATTCCTTATCTGAATTTCATGAAATTTTCAGCATTAAATACAGAAATAAAAATAGTTTCTTCTACGTATAATTTGCAAATAATTTTATTTCTACTTTCCCTTACGAATTGATTTAAAAACTAAGTTTATTTTTTTCACCAAATCTTACTATATAATCATATAAAATTGTGACGTCAAGAATTTACATTTGTGTTTAAGTCATAAATGCTTGTAAATAAAAGTTCGAAAAAATTACATGAAGATATCAAAATAAACTCTTAATAATTCTATTATTAAAGGTGAAAATTTCATGAAAATCGACTAAGGAATGACTTCATGAGAATGTTATGAAAATAAGTAGTTTTATATGAAATATATAGGGAAATATCTTAGTGAGGAAACACTTTTGACCCGTGAGTGTAGTTGACCCTACTGACGACAGAAATTGTACCGTGAAAACAAACGACGGACAAATTACAACTCACGACAGGATAAGACAGATGTTGGACAGAAATTATGAAAAAAAAATATGTTGAAAATACGAATAAGAAAATGTCAAAGTCTAATGCAAAAATTGAAAAAGGTGGTTTTGTAACTGTAAGAATACCTATTGTTGATAGAGCATCTGGTGATCTACCACGATTATTTGTGTAGGGTTGATACTATTATTCGTAAAGATGCAGGTTTGTACAAATTATCATGTGAATTTGGTATGTTAAATTCATGTTATGATATGGGTGATATAGAACTTTTGACAGGCAAAGTTGAAACTTCGCATTGGAAAAAAGATGAAATTTCTCTGCATACTGCTGCAAAGCAAGCACGTTTTTCTCTTGCAAGCAAAATATGTAAATGCAAGGGAACATGCATGAACAAATCATGCAAGTATAGAAAGCCGGCGTTCCTTGTAGCAGCAAGTGTCACTCTGGGCGTGCATGCGAAAATGTGATTCAGGTAGACAAATAAAATTGCATTATAGTTCAAAACTGTTTACTTTTCATGAGGTGATGATGTTTTGTATTGTTACTCCTACGGTCCGGACCGTACCCGTACGGTCAAAATACGCGTATGGTCTGGAACATATATGCATGTATCTGGGGTTTTTTTGGTTTTTTTTATTGTTTAAAAAAATATATTTCCAATTCCATTACGTTTTTTTTTTCATTTTTGCGACATTTACGTAAAGGCAATTCATTTGTTTAATATTTAACATCATTAACGATAAAGAATTATTATAATAACCAACTATCTCTCATTGTACCCTTGTTTATTCAAATACTAGTACTGTCCGAGGTCCGTTTGCCAGAGCTGTACACGTTTCGACAATGTCTACTAATTTCGGCCGCCGCGGGTGTCTCCACAAAGTTCACAAATGCCTAATAATTTGTTTAATCCCCTATCATATCTGTACTCTGAAACAGGTCTGTTGCATTTTTTGTGCACTTTTTTTCAGGGACTTTTCAATATTTATCAGATTGATGGGCCGGTGCATTTTTTTCCTTCTTCAAAATATCTATTTGCCCAGCAATTCAATTGATAGAATAAACTGACGTCAACTGTTGAACAAAAAAAAAACATAATTGTTTGTGTGGAAAAATGTATGCGCCCAGTTCATGAGGAATTTAGAAAAAAAATCTTACAGAATCTACTAGTGTCCAGTGTGCCAATGAACATGCCCAATAATCTGATAAATATTGAACGGTCCCTCGTGTGTTCTTGTTTTCGGTATACACAGAAATGTATTTGTTGTATTGTAAATAGCGTAACTGTTGAGCTTCGATTTGGATAAATCTGATTGGTTAAAAGTACGTAGTCTTCCAAGAAGTGAGTGGTCCATTTTCACCGAATTATTGCATCATTGAAAAAATGTTTTGCATCATTTTGATGACCTAAGAATCGCACCTCGGCATAGCAAATATAACCGGCGTTGTCAATAATTACTTGCGTATGTATTGCACATGATCATGGAACTGTCGATATCCAGAAAAATATAGTTCTTGTGGTTCGATTTGCAGAAGACAGATTTCTGTAATGCACAGACTGCGCATTCAAGCTTAGTCCATGAATATATTTTTTCTCTCTATTCGATTATTGTTGGCCATTGCATAAAACGTTCTAATGCTCTCTTTATGATCGAAATACATTCATTTATCTCATTGTGAAACGTAGCAACACTTACATTGAAAATAAGAGCAATATTATGTTAAGATGGGTACGATCTCAGCCACATCATATTCAGCATTACTCTATTTACTGGTAATATGGTGTATAGTTTCGTCCTGTTTCATTTAAAACAAGTGTCGAGTAGCTCTAGTCAAACGGAAAAGGCTTTCTGGGGTTTTTCCAGTGGCTAAATAAAACGAGTATCTGTGTGATGAGAAATTGGAAAATATACCGCATCCGTCCCTATTTTCAATCTGCCCGTTCGAAATTATATGACGAATGTTTAGCAAGGGATCTGGGTGTGGCCGAATAATCACGAGTACATTTTGCGTTTTGTGGGCATCTCGTCAGGGACGAGAGAAGGGTTGTAATCATCTCCTTTGTATCATCATCAATTATTAATAGAAACATGAAGTTATTTCAACATTGAATTAAATGAAAAGGTTTGACTTTTTGGTTTTTACATCTATTCATTGATAAAGACATTTCAAGGTCGTTAATCTGAAGTTATTTTCCTTGAGCGTTACGGTGAAATACTAATTCAATAAAACATAGCTTTGACATTGAAATAAGAGTTAGGACCCGGGTGGCCCAAATAGCTGGATTACCTAACAATTCGTACAAGCCTATCACCAATGCGGTGTGGGTTCGCTCCCGGCTTTGTAAATTACAATAAAAAGTGCATTCAACTCGCAGCCGCAAGTGATAAAGTTTACCAGGGACTTGCCCATGGTCGGTGGTTCTCTCCGGATACCCCGGCTTCTTCCACCACTAAAACTGGTGTCCATGATATAGCTGAAATATTGCTGAAAGTGGCGTTTAAACACTAAAAATAAAAAAAAATCAGAAATAAGAGTTTTTATGTACAATACTTGAGGAATACGGTTATTTAATAACGAGAAAAAAAGCTAAAAATTTCCAATCGAGCACACCTCTTTTTATATTTCAACACTTTTTCTATCTACAAGTTCTAAATCCAGATCAATCTGGGGATACGAATGAAGCTTATGCAGGTAAAATATTCATAATATATTTTTTTGTTTTTATTATTCTTTACCGTTAATGATGTTAAAAAACAAGGATTTATATAAATCCTTGTAAAAATTAAAACAAACGAATTGCCTTTTCATAAATTTCAAAAAAGAAATAAAAACTAAAGGAACTGGAAATATTTGTTTCTAAATAATAAAAATTAAAACAGATACAAAATGTACAAGAATATACTGACAGACAGATTGAATGGCGATATGAAGTAATTAAATGGACTTTTAAAAATTGTTATAAATACATTTTGATATAGCCCCGTGCAATTTACCTGTCGGTGTCGTTGTAGACCGTAGTCGTAGATTTTTATTGAAAATGTCTAATAGGATGTTCCACAAAATGATATTACTCTACATTACTTCACTGCGCATGGCACACGGGATCATATATTGTTAATTGTTGGATTAAAATAATTGTTCATGTGTCAATTCAAACTAAAGGACACTCCAAGTTTTTGTTTATACTATATTTTCTTCGAATATGAAGCAAATTTTAAAATTGAATAAAAATCCCACAGAGAAAACTCGAACAATTAATAGTAATTTATCTATCGTATCGAACACACCTTTTAGCTATGTAGTGAAAAATACACTCCAACTGTAGATTCTTAAAAATAATCAACGAGACCCGTAAGTAACAGTGTTTTCATTTTATAGTGTTACCCTAGAAAGCTAAATAAGCCATAATTAACAAAAAAATCAATAAAAAAATGTTTTCGGCATCCGTGCTTTCGATTCTCGTTTATATTTAGATATTTCAAGGTGTTTCAAGTGAATAGAATCGTTTATATTTAGATATTTCAAGGTCTTTCAAGTGTCCCAAATATTCACATGTGGTCTGTCTGATTTGTTAAGTTGCGGTCGGTTCGTTGGTTGTTCTTGTATTGCGAGAATACTCGTCAGTTCTGAACATAAATTGTGTCAGAACTCAAATATTTTGTATCGTGTCTTGTATATATTGATCAATTGCTTTTTTTTAAGCAAATTGTTGATATTTTTTTAACAAAGCTTAATATCAAGAGTTATATATACTAATTATAGAATTGATTAATGTGGTCAACTTAGCCGAGTGGTAAGATTGCAGTTTTGAAAGTCGAAGTAGACTTTAAAAAGCCCAGCAGTGGTTCGAGACACGAATGTTCCAAAATAAGTAAAACACGTTTTTAAGCCTAAAATAGTAAAAGGTTAAAGTTCATATATTCAAGAACAAAAGAATGAACTGTAGATTCTTAAAAATAATCCACTGTTCGAACAATAGTGTGACGTCAGAGAAATGTATTAAATATAGATAAGTAATAAATGAAGTACTGTGTGAATATTCACCATCTCTACAGCATTCTCGTATGTTTGGAAATACAGCTGTTTGACAAAGTAACTAGACGGAATGCATTTTTGTTAACTTTATGGTCTCGTTATCTGCGAACTAACAAATTGAGAAAGTAACACTGTCATAGGCCAGATAGTAAAGGAATCGTTCGTGTATATCTATTGCGAAACGCATGTACAAAAATAATTTAAGTAGCGTGAGGTTCAATTACGTTATCACGATTGTGATATGGTCTTTATTCCGCTCACAGAGAAGAGAATCAATTGGTCAGTTTCTATCTAAAATGGTGACATATATTTGTTTTTATCGTTATCGTTTTCTTAACATAATAATGCAATGACATGTAAGAGCTACAGAACCGTACTAGGAACATTCATTACTATATCACATGTCAAAGTTTCAACTTTTTTTAAATTAAAAAAAATCCACATTTTAATCTAGAAATTTGTACTTTTTGAATCTCTAAAGTTCTATTGTATTTCATCCTACATTATACCTATGCAGTGGAGTAGTAAAGGGTTACAAAGGTGAGGGTCTAACTTGAGTAGAAGCGAACAGGAAAGAGAGGGAAACATTGAGGTGGTTATAAAAGGAAAAGCTTCCAAAACATGAAATTTTGTAGTAAAAGCAAAACACGCATTTTTGTTTTGAACGTTTGAATACTAACACCATTTTGTCAATTATTAAAGGGTCAAATAAATCGAAAAACAATTTGGTAAATATGAATAGGGTCTCATCCTCATATAAAAAATGTTAACATTAGTAAGAAAAGATGTGGATGTAAACAGTCTACACAGAAGGAGACGCGTGTATGTGGAACATGTCATTGGCGAACTGAAAACTTTCCGTGTAATTAGTTCGCTTCATATTTATCGTCATTCTCGCTGGCATATGTCATCTTTAGTTGAACTGTGCACAGGACTTTCAAAACGTCGTGCGGATTTGATAAATGGAGAAATATGTTGACATTTTGTGGAATTCAAATATTTGCATATTACAATGTCTTCTTGTTTTACTACCTGATACAGCTTTGCTACGAATGTTGTTAATAGAAGTGGATATTTTTCAACAATAGATATAATCTCTATAAAGGAGTATATGTTTTGGAAACAATGATGCTTATATACTCTACCATTTGAGAATATCTCCTGTCATTTTTAAATAATATGTTTATATTAATTAGTACTCATTGCAGAGACTTGCAGAACTGTGATCCCCCTTTTCATTAGTGAGAAAATGAATTTGTAAAAACTTATCTCGAAATCAACTAATATATAGATTGTCTTAAGTTATCACAAATGATTCAAAACATAAACATATGGTATCACTCCAAACTAATTCAATAAATAAAAAATCGGTAGAAGATTCTGAGTCTGTATCAAATAAATGACTTCTTGTTTAACTTTTCTATAAATAAACGTACACTTTTTTGGTGAAGGTCACATAGTTAAGTCGAAATAGGTAACGAATTTGGCGGGAATGCATAAACGTAACAGGCATCATCTTATCAAACGAGTATACCTTAGTTGTTTCTATTGATAAATCATACTTTGTTAAACATGAGTAGTGGAAATTGTATTCAATTAACAAAATGTTATAGTACATAATTGAATATTACAACGATAAAATGACGCATATCGCCTATATCAAAAACTATCAATAAACGATCCCCATACGTAAGTACGTCGAGTAATGTAGGTATGTCAATTTGTGCAACATCCCTAGCTATTATGCCGGGTAGATTTCGTACTTCCAGAAAAAACACAACAGAGGAGCAATTGTTATCACCTAACTTAGCTCCAATTGATCTTCTTCTCTTCGTCTTACACTGTACAGTTTAAGTGTTTGTGGTGCAGAAGCACTGATTTTTTTTCACTCTAGTAAGCATGAAGCATGCACCACAAACTCCCTTATCTTCGTCAAAGAAAAAATTGAAACAGCGCAGGTCTTGTAGACAGGCATATGTACAGTGTATCAATGAATAGCAGGTAACGGTCATGATTAGTTCAGGATAATATGTTGTGTCGTTCTGGTAGGACAGATACATGTGGTCAGCTGATCTCGGTGCTAGGAAACATAAATTCAATGAACATCAATATATATTTCATATATCTTTTAATGTCAACTTTGTCTTCCTCTTTTTTGTATGTTTGATTTGCATTTATGTTTTTGCTTTTATTTAAATGTTAGGGGTTTTTTTTGCTTGTTTGTTAGTTTGTTTTGTTTTGTTTTTTGCTTTTGTTTTCTTTTGATTTTTGCTCTGTTCTTTGTTTTTGTTTTTTGTCACACAAACATGTCAAATGCATCATGCTCCTACTTGTTTGTATTCATAATTCTTTTGTCTGTAAGATAACTTTGAAGATATAAAAGGGATAATCCACATTTGTAAATCGCAGATGGATTCACAGTACCATGACAAAAATAATCAGGACAAAAAGACAAACAGTGAACGACTAAACACTATACAAAAAACAAATTAAAGATTGATTGATTGATTTGTGTTTTACGCCAACTTTAGCAATATTTCAGCTATATCGTGGCGTGAATAAAGGGGTATGTTCACTAACTATCAAAATCGGCCTTGCAGTTTAATAAGCAGGCTTTGTTTATACAGTATGTGTGATATTTTACTCAGCCTTTCTTAAAATGATAGTATTACATAACATGGTTGTTTGTATTTTATAGAATTTCAATCCATTCACACCTTTGCATGACAAGTTACGGCATATTTCATCAATTTCTGGTCGTTTCATCCAAGAAATTAATATCAGCGCAGTCGTCGACAATCGTGATATTTGAACTATTAAATCTCCAGTATAAGTTTGCTCATGTATTTAAATATCTAAGTTGTCGAGGACTGCGCTCATATAAAAAAAATTTAGTGATCGATACATCGGTTGCCGAGGGTGCGTATTTGGCGTTAAAAGTTCAGGACTTGCCGATTTCACTGGAATATATGAGGGTTTCTTAACATTTACTTTTTAAAAATCTAAAAGATATATACGTTGGAAAAATATATCCAAACTCCGACCCAATATATATACGATATCGGGTAAACATTTCCTTCAATAATCCGAAATCTGAACTTTCCGTTTCAGATCACATACAATAAATCCCCTACAAAACCTGAAACAGGTTAACATAACTATAGTTCTTATATTTCTCTACAGGGTGGTAAAGGGAAGAGAAATGAAAATTACATTCAAGGGCAATTGCATTCAAATGTCCGGACAGCAAAGCATTACAAGAGGCAGAATTACGAAATCAATTTAATGAAGACCCAAAATAAAAGTTTGAAGGAAATCGTTACTGAACAGTCACAAAACATCTGGAAGTTAAAAACGGAAAATAACACCTTAAGTTCTGAGCTATGTATAGTAAAATCAAGTACTAAGCAAAGTCAGATTTTGCGAAAACAAACCAACAAAACACTGAACTAAAAATAGAATTGAAAGAGAAAAGGGAAACAGTTAAATCAATGAAGAAAGAAAACTGTTACAAATAACTTCACAGGATAGAGAAAAAAACAGGACATTTCCATTCAAGAAATTCAAAATAAAATTGGAAAATGCAAATCTTTAAAAACACATTGATAATCTGAATGAAAAGAGGGCTGAAACAAAGAGGCGTCATAAAAAAAAATGCTTAATCAAGCGACTTATTTACGCCAGCAGTATGAAAGAGCGAAACGGGAGAAACAAGTGTAAAAGAAGAAATAAAAGAGCTAAGAATAGAAAAAGATGATTTGAAATTACAGCAAACTGAAAACAAAAGTGTGTCTATATTATCGAACGGACGCTATAGCGACGATATTCGCAAATGCATAATGGAACTACAAAGTCTTGAAATCCCATCAAATAAAGTTTCTGAAGTTATAAAGTCTGTCAGTGAAAATATTTGCAAAATGAAGGTAGAACAACTGCCTAAACGGACTACTGTTAAAATATAATTGATGAGGGTCATTTTCTAGCAAAAGAACAAGATAGTGTGGCAATCGCGGATGGAACAAGTAGGGACGGTAGAAAAATAATTGACGCTGATGTCCAATTAGCAGATAAACGTTCGTTTTCACTTGGATATCAGTCAGTTGCAAGGGGAGATGGCGATACTGTGGCCAACTTGTTAAAAGGTCTGATAGATGAAGCGTCTGAGATTTCTTCCTCAACACAGAATGATTCTAAATCCGAAACATTGTCAAAAATGTTGAATTATCAAGCCTAATATCCGATCGATCAATTGTCATGAAAAAGTCAAACGTCATCTTATCCGAATGGCGAGAAAAGTTGTTGGATGAACATTTCCTAGATATGTTGAAGTACCGTTACTGCATTTTCTGTATTGTTCAGCTCATGTTTTGCTGGGTTTCCATAGCGAAGTTGACAGTAACGTACAGCAACAAGGCAAATGGGGTCTTGAATAATATTAAGGAATCTAGAGCCGTAAAGACCATAACAAGAGTTTGTGAATTGTTTGGAATGAGAGGAGATGAGCGAAATGGACGCCGAGAAGACTGGTTGGCCTATATGAAATTGACGGACAAAACCACAAAAATTATCTTATATAGAGCAAATCGCTTCAACAATCTCTTTTTTGGAGCAGAAGCTGTTATTGAACACATTGATGATATTTTGACATTTGTGGATGATTATGTTAATCAGCATAATGAAAAACTTCAATCAGTTGTGTCCGATCTCCAGTGTGAGTATATTATCATTCAAATCAGATCCTTAGGTATCATTTCAAATATTGTTACAGCGCCACTATGGTCCATATTTAACAGTACAACAGTCCACCACTTGGATCTGCATCAATATTTTCAGCCTCTGAAAAATCATCTCGCATTATGGAACACCACCTCAACCCCTTTACTTACATCTCCACCATCAATATTTCCAGATTATCCAAACAAATCATGCGACAAGTTGTATGAAGGAACAGCGCCATGCAAAGAGACACTTCACATTTTATGTAGTTCTTTACTTAATGTTGTCAACCGGCAGCTATCTGACCATCTAGAAGATGGAATTTATTAATAGGATTGTAGTATGATTGAGAGACAAAGGACTGAACACAGTAAATTTACCAACCTACCAGCTGAGCATTATCTCGGGGATTTAGATTACTCCATACGTTGCAAAAGAAATGCAAAAGTCAGGGATCATTCTGGAGTAATCATGCTTAAACTAAACCGTACAGTGAAATGGATAAAGCAGAACAGTAAGGTAGCTCAAAAGGTATTAATCAAGAAAGGTATGAAAGAAGGGAGAAAACTAAGGCAAGCACAGAAGTTGTATGAGAAGCAGGTTAAACAAAAGTGAGTTAAAGTCATCAAAAAACTTTAGTATCAAAAAGAACAGAAACAAATGCATTGAACTGGCTAAAATTACAGCTACTGTTGACAGTCATGGAGGACTTTGTACTTCAGAAGCACCTATCGATCATCTGATTCAGCAATGTCAACATATTACAGCCAAGAAAACTGCTTTGAGAAAACATATAATGTATTATAAACTGGTTTGAAAAACCAGCGGCAGTTCATGGGAAACCTTGCTCCATTGAACAATTACGATCCAAATTATTGAACATCATACTGTGGAATGCTGAGCAATTTTATTCCGAAGTTAAATGATTGACATTTATTCTTTCACTTGATTTTAACTCTGATGATAAATATCTTCCATGGCTTGGCGTTCAATTTGAAGTCTTAAAAATTTGATATTTATTTTTGTCTAGTCATTTTGTATTAGAAACTGCATTTAAATAACAGATATTATAAATTTGAGAATGCACATGACAGCTTTCATATCCAAAACCTCAAATGTTTGCCAATATTGGGCTATAACCGTTACCATAGCAACCATAAATAACAATAAGCAATATTACGATTAATCACATAAAAACAGCACAATCATTCAGGTTGATAGTAGTGCTCAGTTTTGACTTAATTTATAAATTACTGTCAATGACATCTTGTACTGAATACTTACAAACGGGACACAACCCAAAATACATGAAACTTACAATTTTTCACTAAACCTTTTCGGTGCTTTGCCCGACATATTTAATGAAGGCTATGGCATGTAACAAACCTTCTGATACGAAACTTTGATATGAGCATAACAAGGGCTTTCATGAATATGGCGTGTTTAAATACCAAAATGCTAAAATAGGAGGAAACTGGCCTTTTTTCAATTTTTCAATTTTCGTAAACAAATAATGGTATTTATGAATGAAAACTATGACCCAGCATTTTTTTCTTGTGACAATTGTATAAGAACAATGATACAAACCTGTTATTTCAGTCCATACACATGTATTAAGAGACAATTGAAATTTATTTTGCAAAAACGCTTGGCATACCTGCAAAGGACTAACATGGTCAGTACTCTGATATTCAGGTAGCACATTACAGTATAATAACTGAGAGTTTGGGGAAAAGTGTCGAGGAAGTGTTTTAGCATAATATTATTGACAGACACATTTCATCCTCAACCTTTTCTGATAAAAACCAACATGTCAAAATGTCTTCATACATATTTGAAAGAAAACTTATTTTGAAAAAAAATCATAGGTCGAAAGTGTAAAGAAATAGAAAATCTTATAAACAATATATGTCTTAAGAAGCCAGCTGAATTGCAAAAACGATTAATACGATTTATTCAACTTAAAAAGAATAAATCTGGTTATATTTGGGGTCAGATTTATTTAATTACATTTAGAGTTATCGCGCTTTGAACCGGTACATTGAAAGTCGGGAGAGTTATTGAAAATTAAGTCACGTGATGAATTTGTGACGTAAATTTGAGCGTCCTTTCTGCTGAAATATTTGAAGAGGAAAGACGCAGGCAATTTTGGTCTGATACATTTGGAGTAAATTTTGTTGTAAAACCCACCCAACCCTTCGTTTCCCCCTTTTGCTGCTTTTTTCTTTATGATTACAGGATGGCTGTTTATTTTAACATGTACATGTCGATGGAATGGTACTCCTTAATAACAGCATATATGTCACGGCTTGACGAAAAGAGGGATGTATCAGGAATCTTACAGTATTCAGGATAGAAATTGACTGTTTCCCAAATTAGCGACTCAGCATCCACTGTTGTACTAGTCTCGTACTGTTTGACTGTAATGTATATGATTGTATTACAACGTAGCTGAGTCACTGTTTCCAAGTGCCAGCATTTTTTGAAGGATATGGAATTTCCTATATTCAATTAAGTGTTTTTATTGTCGTTAAAGCATTATTAGTTGCATTGAATTTGATAATGATCTTTGTGCCTACTATAAGGCGTTTATAAATATGGACTTTAAAGTTGCATATATTGTTTTTCTGAGGCATGCCATTAAGTGGATCGGCAGCCTCCTGGAAAGCCGTGGCCGTACATATTGTAGATATTCCAAAATTAAAGACTCTGTCTTTTACTCATTTAGTTATGGTTTCCTGACAGTCCCAAAAATAACTAAGTATTCAATACAACTGGACAAAGAAAGATATCGCTGTGAAAAATAATGTGACTGTTGTATTATGACTTAGGCAGTTGGAGGTTCTAAAAACAAATTGAAAGACAAATTTCTTTGAAAGTTTGATACCTACATGCACGTTGAAATTTTAAGATACATCACATAAAACAATATGTCGCCCACCCATTAACTGCAGTAGAAGGCTCATTTTGATCTTTTTATATAGGTTATATTTTGAGAAAAAAATGTTTTTCTTGATATGAATATAAGGACATATTTAAGAAAAGTCCTGTCTTTAATAAACGCTGTGGAAAGAAAAAAATAGGTTCCTATAGAAATTTTCCCCCTTTAATAAAATAGGAAATTTCCAAAACATTTCAAAATTACTCATATTAGCTAAGAAGAGATTGCATATTTTATCTAATTTATCAACTAAAAACCATATCAGATTATTTTGATAACATTTCATCTTTCAACGCTGGATATTCAGTTTAGACCCACCAACTACCCGAAGGCAGTATTTAGTTAAGAGATAGCAAGCATGTAGCTTAATTACTTTATTTATTATTACATGGACATGTCGCCATGCAAATACTGCAGTTATATCATGGCGAGAACAACTTAATTTCAATGAAATGATGATGAGGTCCGCTCTGTACTAGATTAAAACACTGAGTTGGATTTTTATGGTGCTTGCTCACTGAATCAACTGTTCGCGGATAGACATGTCTCCCCACTCGGACACATTATCCTGATTCCGAGTCGCGAATCATTCCAAAAGGAATATGTTCACTTTTAGGACGGGACACAAATAAGTGTCTCCTACATAAAAATTGACACAAGTAAGACCGGTTGCAATCCCTCCTTACAGATAGCAGATTGTTGGTAGGGGTCGTTGTGGCCCATTACAAGGCAAACACCATTATACCCTCTTTTTCATTGTAATCTACACTTCCGTCCAGCTGGTCCATACTACATGTGTATTGTAGTACTGAGGGCTACGGGGTAGATTAGCTTATTGTTGTTAACTGTGTTACCCTGTTGAAATAAAGTCATTACTTACTTACAAACTTTTTTTAACATCTGGTGTAGTCAGGTAAGGATTTTACCGCTGTATCACGGCGAGAACATATCATTTGAAGATTTGCTTGGTTTATGGTATTTAACGCCACTTTCAACTATATTTCAGCTATATCGTGGCGATCAGTTTTATTGTTAGAGGAAACCGGGGTATCCGGAGAAAACCACCAACCTGCCGCAAGTCACTGACAGACTTTATCACCTAATCTTGTATAGAGTACACTTCGCCGTGAACGTGGGTAGTTGTAACTACCACACGACCACGACCATCCCTAGTACTAAAATAAAAAACAATACCACACTGTAGGATTAGTACAAAAATCTGATATTAGAAACACAGGCAAAATCGATAACCTTAACATTCATACTATGACCTCTTATTTTTCTTTGAAAAGGTCACTCCAATAAAACGTGGCAGTGTTATGTTAGTCACGGGATAAATCCTCCACTACCAGTGACTTGATGCCGTCATTGCAGTGTTCACGACCTCTGAGTAATATGCCAACCCTCGCATGTCTCTGGACAAGTAGTGTTGTTCTAAATAACACCCAATCCTAATCTTGAACTTTATAGATGATATAATTAATCTTCCGCGAAGTTTTCCATATGTATCCTCGTGTTATGGGTTTTCGACCTATTATCGATTTTCCGTTCTGGCGATTGACAGTGTTAACCCTTAATTCATATGACGATTGGAATTATCAAAGAATGTCTAGTTAAATATTTCTTTGTACATAAGATTGTTTGATAAGCCATTCTTGTATTTAAATATACTCTCGATTATCTGTCAACTTCTGCTGTCAGTAAAATGGCGTCACATGTTTTCGTCTTAAGTAAAAATAGGGTCGATATACGGGATGGAAACGAATATAAAATCCGGAAATAGCTGGTTTTAAAATTTCATGGTTCTTTCCATCTACAATTCATACTACATCTAAATAAAATAACAGAATGTTTGAAAATGACCACTTTCAAAATTGTGTTCACTTTTGTTGTTTTTTTAGTGCTGAAACCAGATGCACTGCTGTTGACGTGCATTTTATATAAGAAACCGGCACATTTCAGTC